>JAULBS010099861.1:0-16246 GCA_032355785.1 Symmetromphalus regularis | reverse complement strand
AGTCACATTGCTAAATGATGTGGTAGTCACACTGCCAAATGTTGTGGTAGTCACATTGCTAAATGATGTGGTAGTCACACTGCCAAATGTTGTGGTAGTCACATTGCTAAATGATGTGGTAGTCATACTGCTAAAAGATGTGGAAGTCATATTGCTAAATGTGGAAGTCATATTATCCAACGTTATATTACTGCCCAATGTGGTAGTCACACTCCCAAATGTGGTAGTCACACTGCTAAATGTGGTAGTCACACTGCTAAATGGTAGTCACACAGCTAAATGTGGTAGACACAATGCCAAATGATATGGTAGTCACACAGCTAAATGTGGTAGACACATTGACAAATGATGTGGTAGTCACACAGCTAAATGATGTGGTAGTCGCACAGCTAAATGATGTGGAAGTCACACTGCTAAATGATGTGGTAGTCACACTGCTAAATGATGTGGAAGTCACACTGCTAAATGATATGGAAGTCATACTGCTAAATGATGTGGAAGTCATACTGCTAAATGATGTGGAAGTCACACAGCTAAATGATGTGGTAGTCACACAGATAAATGATGTGGTAGTCACACAGCTAAATGATGTGGTAGTCGCATAGCTAAATGATGTTGAAGTCACACTGCTAAATGATGTGGATGTCATACTGCTAAATGATGTGGAAGTCACACAGCTAAATGATGTGGTAGTCACACAGCTAAATGATGTGGTAGTCACACAGCTAAATGTGGTACACATTGCTAAATGATGTGGAAGTCATACTGCTAAATGATGTGGTAGTCATACTGCTAAATGATGTGGAAGTCATACTGCTAAATGATGTGGAACTCATACTGCTAAATGATGTGGAACTCATATTGCTAAATGATGTGGAAGTCACACAGCTAAATGATGTGGAAGTCACACAGCTAAATGATGTGGAAGTCATATTGCTAAATGATGTGGAAGTCATACTGCTAAATGATGTGGAAGTCACACTGCTAAATGATGTGGTAGTCACACTGCTAAATGATGTGATAGTCACACTGCTAAATGATGTGGTAGTCTCACTGCTAAATGATGTGGAAGTCACACTGCTAAATGATGTGGAAGTCACACAGCTAAATGATGTGGTAGTCACACTGCTAAATGATGTGGAAGTCACACAGCTAAATGATGTGGTAGTCACACTGCTAAATGATGTGGAACTCATATTGCTAAATGATGTGGAAGTCACACTGCTAAATGATGTGGAAGTCACACTGCTAAATGATGTGGTAGTCATACTGCTAAATGATGTTGAAGTCATACTGCTAAATGATGTGGAACTCATACTGCTAAATGATGTGGTAGTCATACTGCTAAATGATGTGGTAGTCATACTGCTAAATGATGTGGAAGTCATACAGCTAAATGATGTGGAAGTCACACTGCTAAATGATGTGGAAGTCATGCTGCTAAATGATGTGGTAGTTTCACAGCTAAATGATGTGGTAGTCTCACAGCTAAATGATGTGGAAGTCACACAGCTAAATGATGTGGTAGTCTCACAGCTAAATGTTGTGGAAGTCTCACAGCTAAATGACGTGGAAGTCATACTGCTAAATGATGTGGAAGTCACACTGCTAAATGATGTGGTAGTCATACTGCTAAATGATGTTGTAGTGAAAATGTTAAGATGATATTACTAAATGCTCTCAACAAAATCCAAGTGTTTTCAGATTACTTTGTTAAATGAAGATTGAACATTGTTAAATGTGGTGCTGAATTATAACTGGTGAAATGATGAGGTAATTAACAAAACAACTTACTACACTGATTTGTTCTGTCCTAAAGGCACGACAGCTATGATGGGTATCCACACCCCACGATACATGAATGCTGCCTGAGGACTGACACCACCTCCCACAGGAAGACCGGCCACTAGGGCAGGCGGCAGTCCTTGGGTGTCTGGTACTTTGGAACCTAAACAAAACAAGATGATATAAGATGATACACTTATACTCAAAACATAAGTATATATAAATATTAGATACATTTATGCCAACAGAGACTGTTTAACAGTTCTTTTCTTTTTTCTTTGATATGTGATGTTTTTTCTTTATTAATAGATATAACCAGTGTGAAAGAAAAAAACCGTTAACAACAGTAAATTAATAATGATCAACATTCAAACAATCCAAGAAGAAAATAACAGAATCCTTCCATTTCCAGAAATCAAATACATGTAGTATGCTTGAATTGGCTTAGAGTTGAGATTGAAAACAAAAATTAAATAGGCTTTAAATTATCAAAACTAGTTTTTCAATTTTTATTCTATCCTGCAATTATCATTGGTTTTAATGTGGTCAGTGAGATATTTAAATAAAAATTGACCAAACTAGAATTTTATTTCTATTCCATCTCTGCCAAGTGGATATGTAACCCCATCCCAACCCCCTAAAAAATAAAATAAAAGAGTGGTTAAACTATTTACTGCTTGGAGCTGCAGGACCACCTGGTGGGTTCATGAACTGGAACTGGATAAATGAGCCAACTCCATTCACCATGTCACGGAAAATCTTTGTCGAATGTAACTTCATGTCGTAACTCTGGCAAAAAGTTCTGAAAATAAAATCAAATTACAGATGATAGTAACTGATATATAAATGTCAAAATACAAACCTTAACACATGATTGTATGGTTGTTTTAATAACCCCCACCCCTCACAACACAAAATATAAATAATGACTACTGGCTTAATATAGGTTGACTGTATGTAATCAAAGAAAATTAAACACATACTTTTTGATGTGAAAGTCAAACACATCAACTTTCAAATGTTATTGTCAATATACTTTCAATACTTAAATATTCTTTTAAAATAACAAAAATGGAAAAATCTATGAGTTTCTATTTTTAATGACCTTTAACTATGCAGACATTCAGAGAGTTCCCTGAAGAAAATGAATACACAACTTACTTCAAAAGATGTGGCTGCATACTGAGTCGGTAGAGAACCTCTAGGGCCAAACATCGCTGCCATATTGGTTTCTCTGGATCTAAAAACTTCACGAGAAGAGACAAAAATATCTCACACTCTGTTGTCTACAAAGAAAAACATAAAACAAATTACATACTCTGACAGATGAACAAACAGTTTGGTTTAATTCACAAATAGATTTGAGTCAATGATATTTATCCAATTAATGACATATTCAATACATAGCTGAAATATAGTTATTAAGTTCAAATGTGGTATTTGTGACCCTTGGTCAAGAAAAAACCCTATAGCAACTACACTCTTTTCAAAAAGCAGTAAAGAAGCTCTTTATATGATTTTAAAAGACGTACAGCTCCAGCCCTTGAAATTAAGATAAATTTATGACATTTAACTGACATTACTAAATAATTTTTCTATAGTAAGGTCATGGCAATTTCAAGAAAATAAATATTCTAAATAATACATTTATGTTGTTGCTATGGCAGTATAATGCTGTTGCAAACTGATTATACAGAGGCTTTTATGGCAGCATATCCAAATGATGATGTGAAATTTGAAGGCTTCAGAACACACCACCGACTTTGAAACACTGTGTTTTTCTTCTTTTTTTAATAAAATAAAATACAGATAATTGAAAGAATGTTTTAATGACAATTCAGTATGTTGGTTAATCAGCTGCTTTTGGGTATTTGGGACTCGTGGTCTTCAGAGAAATCCTGCTACCACTACACTGGGTACCCTTTTTGACTAGCACCAAGGGATCTTTTATATGTGCTTTCCAACAGGATAGAACTTACCACAATCACCAACTGCTAGAACAATAAAAAGTCAAATGGGTCTCCTTATAGGCATTAGTCTGATGACGCATTGCACCTCAAGCAGAAAGTACCACTAATAGATTACTGAGCAGATAAAGTGAAACCTTGTAGTGAGTATGGACAATTGCAGTGACAACTAAAATAGACTTAACAAAGATCAGTATACACATATTTCGGTTTATAAATTTGTTGAGCTGTTTATTAAACCTATACTCCACTGGAGTTTTGGTGGATCAATTTACAGGTTTGTTACAGGGCTGTGTTCAGTACAAAATTGCAAAATTGATTAGTTTTAAAGATTCATATTAAACCCAGTAATAATATTTGGAACCCATTAAATTGCTATGTAGCAACCATGAAAGTTAGCCTATCCTGAACACAAGCCTGGTGTCCATACAGATCACTGAGAAATCATTCTCCTGGAACAGAAATCAGATGACTGATCATCTGATTAGCAAGAAGTGCCTTGTGTCTAGGCCTGCTTTATAGTGGCTCATAGAGAAAGCAATTACCAGAAGTGTGTAGTAGTTTTGAATGAGGTTGGATACAATTCTCAAGAGCCGCATCACAATGGGGAAGAATGGTTTCTCCACAGGGGCAGGAGAAGGGGCTGGTGGAAGGCCTTGCCGATACTTGAGACTAGGTGAGAAAAGTTTGATCACAAGGGGACAGACCTTTTCTTTCAACATGAAACTGAATTCTGCATGCTGCAAAAATGAAAAACATCATTTCAAAATACATTGTATATATTACAAACATTTTTTACCAGAGATTTTTGTTTAAAAATGAAATTGTTGCTGTAATCAAAATAATAATAATCAATCTTTCATCTCAATTATCTCAGCCTAGTGGACTGGCAGTTAATTTATTTTTATAAATATTAAAACATATATCTACATCATCTTGATATCAAAATATCTGGAAAATATTGCCTGAGTTACTGTTGTTTATTTATTTTGGTCAAACAACTTTTGATTTGGCCAGCACTCTTTATAGCTTATCAAGTCTAACAGTATTTTCAGCCAATTTTGACCCCTGCTTTGGTAAACTGACCTGAGAGAATATCGTTGGGTAGGCAGTGAGCACTGACTCAAGCAGTTCCAGTCCGAATGTCCGTGTCATCTCTGTCATCCCAATCAACCAGAATGGCTGGTCCGCATTAACCAGCTGACACAAGTCCTGAACAAACACATACAAAATATAGCTTTTGAAAATTTAATGAAAAAATATAAAAATACACTACTCTAGTGAGAAAATTAAAATATTAATTTAATGAGACCAATAATCCATAACTGGGTGCTGAGTAGGTTACTGCATTTATTACCCACAAACTTAAATGGTTAAAAAATTAAACAAAACAAGATTGCTTTTGAGATCATCCCAATTTTTTAAACTTTAACATTAGATATCATAACCAGAAGAAAATAGATGAAGTGTCTTTGATAATTATCTACTCACATGAAACAAGAGATTGTTATCTTTTGTACATGGATGGAGTGACTGGGAGTTTTTTTTATTCACTTTGAACAAGACATCTCCAGTACATGAGTAGAATGTGAGAGTTATGTACTCACATGAAACAAGGGATAGACATCTCCAGTACATGAGTAGAATGTGAGAGTTATGTACTCACATGAAACAAGGGATAGACATCTCCTGCACATGAGTAGAGTGTGAGAGTTATATGCTCACATTAAACAAGGGATAGACATCTCCTGCACATGAGTAATGTGAGAGTTATGTACTCACATGAAACAAGGGATAGACATCTCCTGCACATGAGTAGAGTGTGAGAGTTATGTACTCACATGAAACAAGGGATAGACATCTCCTGAACATGAGTAGAGTGTGAGAGTTATGTACTCACATGAAACAAGGGATAGACATCTCCTGCATATGGGTGGTGTCAATTTAAGAGCTATATACTCACCTGATATAAGAGATAAGCATCTCCTACACTTGGGAGCAGTGACTTTTTACTCACCTGGAACAAGAGATAGGCATCTCCTGCACATGGATGGAGTGACTTTGGAGGAGTCTTACTTCCAGACTTCAACTCTAATGAGTCCATTACATCCATGGGTTCTGCAAAATAACAAAACAAATAATAATAAATTGAATAAGATTTAATGCCTAAATGTAAATAAACAGGAACACTGTCTTCTGTCTACTTGTCTACACAGATTAGACAAGAGATTACTGTTATACAGACATATCCTTACCATTAGTAGGTATTTTGTCCTCGGTAATAACACGATCAAACACGATGCTGACTAGCTGTTTGATAGCAGCTGCTGCAGTATTTATTGTTGTACTGTCTTTGGTGAAGTGCAGACGGAAACACATAACCAAAGCCTAAAACAAATGTGTATAAAAATAGTTAATCCAGAAAACATAAAACAGAGGCAATGCAAATTTATAACTGAGGTCTCAAAAGTATCTCATCCATAAAATCTGGGAGAAATAATATCATTTTAAGCTAAATGATGAATGTAAAATTATCACAGCACTTTGTTTAAATACTGGCTATTAAATGCCACATATACAGTATTAGTTACACATGGTTAATACAAAAAACTTTAATTTGGGAATAACTTCTATTTCTAGGTCATCATAATTTTATTACAACCAAGTTAAATATAGATATAAATATATATAAATATTTAAAAAGGAAATCAATCCATGGTGAGACTAAATAAAATATATAAAATATACCTGAAGTGGCATTTTTTAAAAAGCATATCTGCATCAAATCATAAAAAGTGTACATATTTAATTTGGCAACTTTTAATAAAGACTGGCACAATCTGCCACAATCCAAACCTATGCCAAACAATTACACTGAACTGTTAATGAGAATTTCACATCATATTATTGTTCTATATCAAGTTACCTTGGCCAAAGACTCGTGTTGAACGACAGAGTTTGTAGTAATGAGAAGCATGGCTGTCTGCAGTAGTTTAAGCTCCTCTAGACTGGCCTCCATTAACTGCCACAAAGTTTTGATAATCGCATCAGCTGCAGCCTGTAAAACATTAATCATAAGAAAGAATACTCAGAAGGCACCTGGTTACAAGGAGATATACAAGTAGATGCAAAATTTATATTGTGATACAGAAATGAGAATTAAAAGGTTTGGTCTACTTATGAAAATAATAATCTTGTGTAATTTGTACCACATTCAGTACCTTCATGAACTAAATACATATACTTACTGTTGATACTGCTTCATATGATATCAACTTTTGAAGTGACACTAAGCAGTTATGAACAAATTTTGGATTCTTTGTTTCGCATCCCAGAATAAATGGTTGAACAACTTCAGAGCTAGCTGGAATTAGTCCTGAAAAGAGGAACTCAGTAAAGTCAACACTAGTTCATATATAAAGGATGTTTTAAAATGCAGACAACATAGGCACAGGTATATAGAAGGGTTGCCATATGGCTGTATTTTCCTAGACATGTCCTCCATTAAGACTCAAAATTTTCGTCTGGAAGGAATTTTAAAAATTCATCGAAGTCCAGAATTTCAGCTTCCATCATTTTCTCAAACAAAAAATAAATTTGCTAAATCAATTTCACAGTATTTTTCCAAATATGCAACATATATTTGTAGCAATTTCAAAGTAGGCCTATTTCTGGAAGTGCTGTGACATCACCAATGTGTATATTGTTGCTATTGTTAGTGTTGTGATGATCCTTGGTTGGACATCATGGTAGAGTTTATTACAGAGAGGAAAAGATTGCTGACTGGCCATTGGCTGTACGTGAACTGTTTTTCCTGTTGAAACTATAGTGCTTTTTCAGAAGCCATGTGTCGGGTGGGGGCAGGATGTCTTAGGGAATGTCCTCTTTTTTGAATGTTCAGATTTGGCAACACTAGTATACAGTCAAATAGCAATTATCGTTGGGTGCCCTGTTTCAGTGGGTGCATAGATTGGGCATAAGCATATGCTTTGTGGAAGATCTATGATATCGCCCATTTTAGCGTAGAACATGTAAACAAACCACTGTCACATACACAAAAGATTTGACAAAATAAGCACAAAACAAGTCAATAGTCCACATTTTAAATTGGTACACTTCTGAATTTAGTATATATTTCTTAATAGTAATACCTTTTTAAACGTTTATTAAAAAGTCAATAATTTTAAAATAACTAATAAAATAAAAACAATTTACTTGTCAGACGTTATATTGTCGTCTGGCAGCTAAAATAATGTGATTGCCATCTGCTATATTTTCGCAAGTTCCTTTACAGACCATTGCCAAAAATATACATATCTTATATGGGTTTTTTAAAGTGTCATTGTCTCATGAATGTGATTCAAATGCAAAATAATGTATTATTTTTATGAATTAAAAATTTTAAACCACACATTTTGTTTCTACAGTTTATAAAATTATTAGCAACAAATGTTTTATTGATTTATTTAGAAAAAATTTGTAACTAAATAACTTAATTTTTTGTGTTCCCGAACAAGTCATCAAGCAAGATGGGTTTTTTAACACACTTCATTTAATCATTTAAAAAATCATATTAAAATCAGTTTAAAATTATTTATTTGTGTATTTTTTGTGAAGACATATTTTACAACTCTACAATTGTATTCCATGTTGTTTTGGTTTTAATTTGTATCAGTGATCACGTCATTCTAGTTATCCACCGAAACAGGTTACAAAGTTCTCAATATTGATCTCACAGGGTCGCTATTTGTTTTGATGCCAGTTTTCTATATTACTGTGGAAAATTCAGTTCAATACACATTATTGGAACAGAAACTCCAATAAAAAGATAGATGGACATATAACCAAAGTATCAGTTTTAAAATTCTTTTATTTTTCAAGTTATTGCTTTTACCCACTGAAACTGGTCACTTTATGATATTACAAGCATCTTAATTTGGTTTTGTGAACTCTTGTCTAAGCTGATTCAATGTCAGACTAAACAAATGAGCTACCATGACAATTTTTCTTGAGTTTCAGACTAAAAGGGAAAGCTGATTTAGATATAAACATGGATGTTTTTGACCAAAAAAAGATATATGTATATCATGAAGTTTCAATTTGTTAACTACAAGATTGTAAAATATGTGGAAGCTAAATATGTTCATACCTGTTATAATATTTTCATTCTTGGTGGCAATAGTTCGCAGCTTGAGTTGCATACTTTCTGCAGACTGTAAAAAAAAGATAAAATTTATCAATATGAAACTTTCGTATAGAGTACTTATTTTATAAAATTATAACATTCAAATTTCTTACTAGAAAACTTTAAAAGAAACTTAAATAATTTAAATATACTTCTAAATAATAATGTAATTTTGTCCCAATGGCCCAACATCATTCAATACTGACAAACTTACATCACAAACTTACAAAATTTTAAAACATGTTTTGGGATAACATCAAAATATGATCTGAACTATACTTACATCTGTTGATGTTAGCCTGACATCTGCCATATATTTGGAATTGTTTTAAATCTAATAACATCACTATGATATGTAGTAGTTTACAGAATCTGATTCAATGTACTACACAAATTTATATTAGCAAGTATTTTTAAAAAATGTGGCAATACATACCTCTTTTACTTCTGGGTATTTTCGTTTGGTGTCTGCCGACAAAGCTCTCAGATCGTTCTGTATGCTCTCCAAAAGTTTCTTGGCAATTTCTGGGTTGCTCTTTGCAGCAGTCGCCATTCTAAACTTGTCAGTCTTAACCAATCAATAAAACACTACAAATGACAATCGTCCTGTGGCAATATTGGTTCAACATGTGACACTATGAACAGTTGGAGTAGAACAACGTTCAAAACGAAAGCAGGTGTGGCAACGGTTGTCAAAATACGGAAGTGGTTTATTATTATGCGCGAGAAAGCAGTTATAATTTAAAAGTTGATTTGATGTGGTTGGTGAGTATCACATATGTGATCGTTTATTTTAAGACATTTAAAATATTTAAAGACAAATAAACAGACACTGATATAAAGTTACACGTCTCAACACTTCCGTCAGCTGGAGGCTGACATCTTGGACAGATACTAGCGTCACCTGGTAAAGGGGAATTACTCTAAACTGACTAAATGTGATCTCTATATGGTCGCTATTCTTCAAAAACAACGTATGTAACAATAACAAAATTGTTTTGAACGATGAGTAAAACGGTCTGAAACATACATGGTTTTGAATTTCGGTGAATTTATAGCATCTGATTGGCTTATCAAAATAAACGTATATATTGTGTAAAGATTGATTTGAAATCGACGGTTTGATAGTTATTATAATTATTAGTAATTTCAGCATGACAAAACTCTAAAAAGATTGAGTTCCCAGGGGAGAACATTTGTCTTTTGGAGTGACAATATCCATAATTTTTTTTGTAAAGGCACTTAAGTTGCATAATATTTAAAAAGAGCACATTAATAAACCATTGTTTTTAAGTCCTGTATTATGTATAATTGACATTCATTAGTCATTAATAAAATAATAAATAAATAAAAATATGTTGAAAAACAAAAATAAATTAAGTATTTTGCAATGTCTTCAGGGTATTAAGATTTTGATACCGGGTAATCTCACTTTAAGCTACTTCGTGGCGAGTCATTTATTTGTAGGCCTATACTATGTTCAACGTTTTACATTGATACCATATGAAATTTGTACAACATTAATCAAATCGTACAATTAAATCTTGTAATTTTTGGAAATGATGGTATATTGTGTGTTTAAGAAGAGCAGATGTGTAATTTTCACTTATAGAATAGTTACAAAAAATACACGCGTCATCAATGTCTCTGGAATTCAGTGCACAGATTTCAATAAATAAATTTACAATTCATTTTAAACGGTAAAAGTGTCCTAAATGGTGAAGATAATTTAATAAAGAAATATTGTTTCATATACGTTTTTCTTAATTTATAAATATTTTTTTTTTACACGTTGTTAAATTGTGATACTGTTTTGTTTCGTTTAACAAACCTTCTGCAAAATTATGAAATACGTTGATAACAAATGTTTTCCCCTTTTTTTCTTTTCTTTCTTTCTTTTCTTTCTTTCTTTCTTTCCTTCTTTATTTGTCATCTTTCTTTCTTTCATAACTATTCAGTTTTGTTCATATTTTATATTGTATAAATGTAACACTTCACTGTCGTCTATGATGTATGTACTATGGAGAAGGCCTAGTTAACTTGGTAAACTTGTGCCTAATCTATTTGTCTTTAAAAGCAATAAAATTATTTTCAATCAATAAATATCTAGCTTCCGCGATATCTCCAGTTCCATGCTGTGGTGCTCATGATTTTCAGACGAAACTCGTCAAAGTTGTTCTGAACTATTCTTTATTTTTCTTGTTTGTTTTTATATCAACACGTATTTTATTACCATCATTAGCCTTAATACTTTTTAAAAGTTTTATTTTAGCGCTTGCATCAATTTTTTTTTTTAATAATAATGCAACCAAAACTGTTGATAACTGAATTGATCCGCTGGTTTTTCTGTCCTATAAAGATTAAAGTCAGTAGGGGTTCGTTGAAAGTATGACTTGCACACGAAGATTCCCCCGTAGGCGTTTGTTGACATTCATTTATGTTCTCCAAAACAATGATGATTGGTGAGACTAGTTTGGAATACATTAATGACATGGAAATGGCAGTTTAAATATCAACAATAAGGCTGGACATGTTTTGTGGTTTATCTGTGTAACTGACTAATTAGTTAATAACTTTCAGTCATTAATGTAACTAATTTAAACAAGAGAAATCAATATTGGTTTCAAATATATCTAAAAAAAAATTTTTTTTTTTTTTTTTTTTTTTTTAGGATTGTTGAAAGATATAATATTTAACATTTTCAACTACACTGGGGGTAGTTGGACCAGTTTCGTCAAAGTTTTGTTTGTGTATTAATAATATTACATTATCAATTTCATACTGACATATAAAAAACCCCACCCCAAAACAACTAAGGCTCTTTTTTCAGAGATATAATTTTAAAAGATTTTATGGCTAGTTTCAAAACGTGACTCAAAAAGAAATCCAAATAAAAAATCCGCAACACCTGAAGTTGATAATTAATGGGCAAAAAACAACAAATATTTTTAATATATCTTTATATTTCATCTTTAATAATATTTCTTTAATACTAATTAATTTACATATATTTTGATATATACTAACGCGAAAGAAGATCATGATGGCGCTTTCATTTATCTGTTATAGCTATTTTCATCAATGGCGGGACTATGACAGTTAGTTATACAGATACGAGGGTATTACTGTTAGAGAGTACTTCATTTTAAAATTAATATCAATTATATAAAGAAAATTTGAGCAAAATAAAATAACGTCAATATTTATAATTTGTTTTCATTAAAAATTAATATACTCAACAAAAACAGAAAGTATACACTATAGAAGTGAAATCATTTAATTAAATATGCATTACATCTGGCTGATATTTAGGAATGAAAATAAATTGGGATATATTGAGCACAATACAACTGCTGATACCTGGGTACCATCCATCTTACCCTAAATCACACGTCCGCACCAGTACAGATTCAGAAGATAACATGGTAAATATGCGATATTTTGTTGCATCATATCTCAAAGAAAAACGGCTGAAATTTATCATGCTTCTTGACAGTGGTAATTGCTTGTATAAGCTTCGTTCCCATTCATCGCAAATGTATTCAATGGGGTTCCAATTTGGTGAATATGCTGGACAGTGTAAGGTATTGTCACTGTTATAAGCAAGACACGCAGTTACTATTCGTGGTATTTGTGATTAGTATAGTGTTTATTTGTTTCCTTAGCATGTAAACTATTACGAGGTTAATGGTAAAACATTATGTTAAGTCAACAGTGTCATTTTAGGAATCAAACTTCAGAAATCGATATGATTCTCAATTTAAGTTAAGTGTGGCATTTTCAGTTTTTAACTTAATTTGTTAAAAATATGGATTTTTATAACTTGTATATCATATCACTCTAAATAATTGAAAACGCATTTATTAACCACGTATTTCAGATTTTACAGACCAAAAACCTATTTTCAACTTTCATCAGCTGACCATGTGGAATTTTGAAACAAACGAAAAAAAAAAATACTCCTGTAAAAGTGTGAAGTGGTCGGGGGAAATGCTATTATTTTCCCAATATATCCCTTCGAAGGCTATAGTAAAAATATTATTGTTCAAAATGTGTCTATATTTTTGGTTGAGTATATATTGTTCTTGTATGACATCACAAGAAAAAAGTTTTCTGCTTGGATTTGATATAATATTAATGTTATTGCTTAAGTAAATTATTCCACGTAGTGAAAATATAAGAACGTTCTCATAAATTCATGCACGTAGTGAGAAACATGATGCTAACTCGTAAATTCTCGTAACTTCAGTCACGTGGTCTAGTTACACTGACTTTATATAAGATATCAATTGTCGTCTGCAAAGGAATGTGATGGTGTACCAGCTATTAAGAATGTATAAGGAACTAATCCATTTGCGAAAAATACCAATTTTCTTTGACACGCATAATCGTTATTGGTTCGTTAAAACGTCTGCATTCACGTTAGAACTGAAAAAAAGCATGCTTCGTATTTTTGAAGATTGAGAAAAATAAAGCACATGTCATTACTTGAAATATTCGTGCAGGCTCAAGTTGACAACGTCCTGTCACAAAAAATCTCCATGATCAATATCATAATCTTAGAAAAATTATTCTTTTGAATGTTATTAGGCCTCAGGATATAAAAGTGAATAGTGGAACTAGGCAGATTTTAAGGTTGGATTTGCACAGCATTTTAAATGGTGTGGCAAAATTATCAGCGCTGGATAAATATATCAGTGATAATGTACATGTACTTTCGTGTTTTTATTGTTTTTATGTTTTGGTCTTCTTCTCCACCTCTGGCTTTTTCATTTCGTAAAATCGATGGTCATAATATAAAGGTTTTTCAAGTTTAAGAAAGTGGCCAATCTCCATAACTTTGTTATTAGATCTCTGGTCTGATTTGCCTGTGTACAGAACACTGCATTGTCACGTGTTTAAACATTTCTGGATATAACAACGTTAAATTAATACACAAAAACACGCGTTAGCGCGCGCACACACACACGCATACGCGCGCGCACACACACACACATCTTTTTTGTTAAACGATTTTCCTTGATCAACTTGTGAGACCAACAAACGATAGGAATTTGCGTTTATTAAAGGCGCATAACTCTATTATAGAAAATACACTGTCGTCGGGAAAATTAGATCGCGTATTTCGTTTCGGTAATTTAATTGAAAATAATCTGTTAGAGATTTTCTGGGTATTGAATTTGAAAAAAATTCCGGATATTTGGTAACAATTCCGAAATTCCGGGTATTCGTTAAGAATTCCGGAGTTTTCGGAAAATTCCGGAAAGGTGGACGCCCTGGGGGTGGAGGGAGGGGGACAAACTACTGCGCGCCTCAATGTATAACAAGGTTTTCCAATTAGAACTCTGTTCGCAACTATACACAAAAGTTAGTTTTACAATAGCAATTACAAGCGTAAACAGACGATATCATCAATATTTCTGTCAAACAGTAATAACAATTACAAAAAGTTCCTTTAGGAGCGAGTTCGATTGGGTGTGCCGATACGTAAAGCGATATTCGGTGTTATTTTAGTTCTCGTAGCCTTTTTTTTCTTTTTGCTGGGTAGGGGTGGGAGGGCTTTCATTTTAAATTTTGAATTGAAAGTATTATTTACCGACTGTAGGATTAATTTTAATCCCCAAAATAATGCAATGTTTAAATAAAAATTTTAAAAAAGTATTTTAATCAATAAAATAAAATTAATAACATATACTAATACTGAGCTGTAACTAGCTGGAGTTGGAGACAACTATTGCTTTAACTCCTATTTTCAATATAAAATAATAGATTTTTTTTAGGAACAGCTGCCGCACTTATTCCAATCATACCTGATGTGTCTCACACCTAACTATTATACATTAATACTGGGCTGTAGTTAGCTGGATTGGGAACAACTATCCTTTAACTCCTGTTTTCAATTTAAAATATAATGAACAGCTGCCACATTTATTCCAATCATACTGTATGCAACTCACACCTTCATAGAGTACATTTTAGTAAAAAACAACATACATATAATTATACGCGGCAATTCGATTCTTATTTAAATTATCAATATTTAGAGTTATTCCAGTCATACCTGATTTGACTGAGACCTAACATAAGTTTCTTGTTTCTCTATGAAATGTGTATCCTATATGCAATAAATAGAATATCTTTTCTGCTTTAAAAAGTTTAACACGTCTTTTCGTTATTTCTGTTGACCCCATGTCCCTGACAATTTAATGTGAAAAATGTAATGTTATATATATGTGCTCTTTCAGTTGGATTTCCTAAAGATATGAGCATGATGACACAAGAACTGAAACCTTCTATACATATACAATTCCACAAATAAGGCTGATTGTTAAAGAAAAGGCATTCTTTTGCAGAAGAAGAAAGACCGTTAAAAAGTAGAATTGTAATCCAGCGAGAAAACATAAACGTACGAATGCCCTACAATGACGACATCATCAATAGTTGTGTCAGTGATATTAATTACAGAAAAAGTTCCATTGAGCGTCCCAAATTTATAATTGAAAGTATTAATTACTGACTATAGGATTAATTGTAATCCCCAAAACAATTGTTACCAAAATAATCCAATGTGTAAATAAAATAAATGTATTTTAATCAACATATTACATATTACATAAACTAATACTGCGACGACCGAGCGGTATAGTCGTCACTGAATGGCTTAAATAAAACTAATGCTAGAAGGCAAAGAAAACATGTCACGTTTAAAACACCATCATTTATTTAAAATCAACAAGTGTAAACTTTAACAACTCTCTTTATACAATATTATTAAAAACTTTATACCAATTTATACAATAATATGAACTGCCTTTTTTCCCTATTATCAGTTTAAGATTAATAAAACTGTTATTTGAGCAATCAATTTATACACTATCTACATTATGTATACATCATAAACTATAGTTTCATCAACTCTCACTTCATGTTTTATGAATATATTTAAGATTGTTTTCCTTAATAAATATGTATGAATATTATTTTATGTTATATATACTTAAGTTTTTGTGTACTGTTTTATAATTAAGCACAGAACCACTAAACAAATAATAGTATACACAGAGCGCAATTTATATCGCTATGTGTCTCTATTTCTTCACTCAATATTCCTTATAAATACACAGAGCGCAACTTCAATCGCTATGTGTCTCAATTTCAACACTCAATATTCATTATAAATACACAGCGCAATCTCAATCGCTATGTGTCTCAATTTCAACACTCAATATTCTTTATAAATACACAGAGCGCAACTTCAATCGCTATGTGTCTCAATTTCAACACTCAATATTCATTATAAATACACAGC
>JAULBS010099850.1:0-16246 GCA_032355785.1 Symmetromphalus regularis | reverse complement strand
TGGTTTATGATTTATTTGTCCGTGAGCATAATTCATTATTATTTTTAAAATATTGATAATAAGCGAGATGCGATGGTGATGTAAGTAGCTGAATGAAGTATTTCTATTTTTTCAAATTGTCAATTTGGTTTATATTTTTTATATTTCTGAAACTTCTAAATCTTATAAACAACTATTTTTGACAAAAGAATACTAATATCATCAATGTGGTCATATTTTGTGACAATTTGGCCAAATTTGGCATACATTTGGACTCAAAATTCCCCAAAATTGGTTACTTTCCTTGCGAATACAAATAAAATTACTCTCGTGGTTTAGGTAAGAAAGGTTTGACAAGCCTATTGTATGGAAAACGTAGTGCCGAGTCCAAAAATAGCAGTGTTACTGGTTCTACTTCAGACAAAATGGCCATTTTTGTCCTAAAATGGCCCAAATCCTCTCTTACCTAAAAGTCTGATTAACGGCCTCTATATCTTAGACTATAAGTGTTTAAAACAGCAAGTTATACTCTGCATCTTCACTTCTGTGCTTATATATTTTATATACAACAATAACGGATCGATAAGATATATAAGATAAAAACCCAAAAGCTGTGACAATGACTAGTGTCACTAGTAATGCAGAATTAATTCCTTTGTTCGTTCGTTCGCTCATTCATTTGTTCATTTTTTTTATTCCTTCACTGATTCATATTTATATTCATTCATTTCCTTTTTTATTCCTTCACTGATTCATTAATTCATATTTATATTCATTCATTCGTTCGTTCGTTCGTCCGTCCGTCCGTCCGTTTATTTAGTTGCTTAGTTAAAGGTATGCTGTATATTTTAACACAAATATTATTAAAAGTACTGACACCAAATTCTCCCCAATACCACGTTTGCTTTTGTTAAATAAATAAATGTTTCTAAATTCCTGTCATAAGCATTTAAAAGATTTTTCATATGTATTTGTTTCTAGTAAATCGCTTTAACTGCTAATAATCTATTATATACATGCAACTGAGGGTATATTATTTTTGTAAGACTGTCTCTTTGTGCAGTTGCATGCACAATGTCCCTTTAATGTAGCAGTTATTGAAAAAAACACGAACGTTATCTGTTATCATGAATTCGTGCCTTTAAATATATCCATGTATGTTTCGGGATTATTTCAAAGAAACGGACAAGATTTGTTTACAGCAATCACTGAGATTTAATAATTGATTTTGATATATAATAGAAAATGATATGGATTTAGCCAATAACTAAAAAGAGGAATAATCCTTTTTATCGACGCGTAGTGATTACTTCAAATTTTGTTGAAAATGTATCTGTATTCGTAACGCAGTAAACGCTCGTTTATACTCAGCCAAAAAAGAAAGCATGCATATAATCAATAGTAATTTATTTCATAAACCAGGCGACATTCATGGCAGAAATTTTGAAATTAGATAACTACACCATTTAGGAGGAGGAGGAGGTGTGTGTGTGTGTATGTGGTGTGTGTGTGTGTGTGTGAGAGAGAGAGAGAGAGAGAGAGAGAGAGAGAGAGAGATAGAGATAGAGAGAGGGCGTGCGTGCGTACACAGTGATATTACGTTGCTCACACGTTTGCTGCCAATAGACCATTACTGTGACCACGCAATGAAACAAAAGTATTTCAACATGCATACATTCTTTTTTGGCTGAGTTTATCTCTATGGGATAAAATTATTACCGCGAACATTGAATTTGCAGAAAGTGGTATTGCTTGTTGAAATTAAAGCAGCATATTTGATTTTCTGGACAATTGCCCCATTTAAAAACAACTGATTATTAATTTTGTCGACTTTATGAACATTCATCAGGAACATATTTTACAACTATCTCGAGTGGTGTTTATATTCCGCCTGGTGTCGCCACTGGTATTTCAGTGATCTATTAAAAACGTTCCCGTGGTTTTGTTTTACTATCACTGACTTTTGTTCTGAACTTAGTAGAAGAAAAAGGTAAACGGTTTTAGAAATTAAACAAAAAGGAAAATATTTTGTTTAATTTTTGAAGTAAATAGTTGAAATATTAAATCTCCTATTTACATAATAATAACAATAATAATGATGATGATAATGATGCTGACGACGACGACGACGACAATGATACTAAAAAAAAATATATAATATAATAACTAATAATGATAAAGATGATAATGATGATGACGTTGAGGATGTTGCTGATGCTGATGATGAAGAAGATGATGATGAAAATGATGACTGATGATGGCGACGACGATGATGATTCTAACAACGATGACAATGATAATAAAGAAAATAATAATAACTAATAATGATGATGATGATGACGTTGATGATGATGCTGATGCTAATGATGATGATGAAGAAGATGATGGCGACGATGACGGCGACGATGATGATGAAGAAAATAATAATAAAAGAAAATATATCATTTTCATCTTTTCTTTTATTTTTCATGCATTATTATCTATCATCATGGACGGAAATAGAATAAACATTAGACATACAATTAAAAAGAAATTTCTCTGCGTTACTTTTCATCTGAGCAATCCGTACAAGTACGTTGTTGTGAGAGCGCTGGGGGGTTATTGCGTGAATTTAACGATTTTATGTACAGTTCAAAAAAAAACATTAGTTCGTTTAACGCAGGATTTCGTAGTTCAACAGGCACTTGTGAACAACAAACGCATGCCCTTAACACACTTGAAGTATGTTCTGTACTGAGATTAACTGTTCTGTAATGTTTGTGTGTTACAGAGTGTAGACTTTACATTACCACATAGATCGATGTTTATATGGCTGGTGTGAATATAACCTACTAAAGCCCGGAACACACTGTTATTCCTTATTGTCGCTATTGTTAGAATAATACATAGATACAATTAATACCGTAATTAATACAAATAATAATAATCATAATACAAAACAAAACAAAAATCCCACATAAAAATAAATAAATAAACAAACAAACAAAAAAAAACAAAATAAATAAAATAAAAAAAACATCGCGCAGTGTCTTCCGGGCATAAGATACATTTATGATTACAACTGTTTCAAAAGAAACAACTCATAAGTAAATATACATCGATCTATAAGAATGGACGTTAATGGAAATGGACTAGTGAATTGTTTATTCAATAGAACAATTTTATAACTCAGTTGACATATATTTAATTATTTATTTTCTACATTTTTCTTTTTCATATATTTTTTTAATTATTATTATGCAGTGTGTGTTGCAAACATACAGAGCCAACAAAAGTCTAACTATAAACAAATACACATTTACAGAGAACAGTTTACAAAGTTCATGTAGGTTTTGTACAGGATGTAAAATTTTGAGTATGTATGTTTAAGACACTTCGAAATTTGACAGACACTTCGAAATTTGACAGTCTCTTCGAAATTTGACAGACACTTCGAAATGTGATTGACACTTCAAACTGTATCAGTCACTTCGAGCTTTGATAGACACTTCGAACTTTGTCACATTTCGAACTTTAAGAGATATTTCGAAATTTGAGAGACACTTAAATTTGACAGTTTCTTCGAAATTTGACAGACACTTCGAAATGTGAGTGCCACTTTGAAATTTGATTGACACTTCAAACTGTATCAGTCACTTCGAGCTTTGATAGACACTTTAACAGACATTTCGAAATTTGAGAGACACTAAAATTTGATACTCTTCGAACTTTAACAGTCACTTCGAGCGTTGACAGAGACTTAGAATTTTAACACTCTTCGAACTAAGTGACACTTCGAAATTTATCAGACACTTCGAACTTTGACAGACGCTTTCAACTTTAACAGACACTTCGAAATTTGACACGCAAGTGATGCCATTTGGTAAACAACAACATTGTATAATGTTTTATATTAATTCTCATCTTTATTCAATAAAAGGCAACCAATGGCCGACTTTATTATTGTTTTACAGCTTCGTTAAACATGTTATGTATTCATTCTTCGTTTCATGTATTTTTCGTGAAAAATCTATCACCTCGTATTACCGACCATCACCTTAGTGCGTTACGTAATTGACAAAAATCCTTAAAAGTGATTAAGGAAAAGAAATTCATTAAATGTAGCCCTCTAATTTTCTCTTTTCGTTACATTTCTGAATGGCCGCACACACCATTCAAACAAAGCCATTCTAGTGGAGAGAACTGACGGCGTTTGAAAACTTTTGAATGGGCACTTGGTTAAAAAAAGGTGACTGAATGGATAATAACCAGAAAAACAGGACAGATTTAACATCTTGCTTGGAGGTCAACGGAAAGTGGGACGTCTGAAAAGATGATGGAAAGCAAACAAAATAAGAAGACAAGGCAGTCATGAGAAGAATAGACTGCAACAATAGACAAGAAGACAAAACGAAGGAAAACGTATCCAAATAAATTGCATAGTGGAGTGGTGGACAGAGACAGACATACAGACAGGCAGACAGAGAGAGAGAGAGAGAGATAGGGAGAGAGAGAGACACACACACACACAGAGAGAGACAGAGAGAGAGAGACAAGGATAGAGATATAGAGACACAGAGAAAGAGACAAGGATAGAGAGACAGAGAGAGTGCGAGAGAGAGAGAGAGACAGAGAGAGAGAGAGAGAGAGAGAGAGAGCGTCAAAATAATTAATAATTCTTATATAGGCACGCACGCACACTCATTCTCTCTCTTTCTCTTTCTTACTTGCGTGCACACACACAAAAATAAAACGCACAAACAGAAAGATAAAAAGAGAGACAGAGAAAGGAAGATATGTGTGTGTACGTGTGTCTGTGTGTCTTTGTGTGTATGTGTGTGTACGTGGGTCTGTGTATGTGTGTGTGTATGAATGTGTGTGTATGTGTATGTATGTGTGAGAATGGGTGTGTTGTGTTGTTGTGTATGTGTGTGCATGTGTGTATTAGGGTGTATGTATGTATGTGTTTGTGTGTATTCTTGACTTACGAATACACGTTTAAAATGCTAAAACTATACCTTTTGTTTAAATTCTCATGTAATAAAATCTATAAAATCTTTCGTCTGCTTTGTATTATGATGCATAAAAATCCAAATGTTTTTTCTCGCTAATACATCATCATTAATAATTAATAAAACTATGTGATATCTCTCTTCCAATACTTATTAATACTTCCGTGCCGTATTTTAAAAATATGCTGCGTTGCATGGTTACATACAAACAGATCGTTGTATAATGAATTCAGAGAGGAAATGTAATACTACATGAAAGAGAAGGTAGAACTATAAACTCATTAAATAGTTTTACTCATGAGATAAAAGAAAGAAATATACACAGAACGTTTGCACTTGAGGGTTGTTACCAAAATTGCACATACCTTATTTCCTCTAATAAACACCCCGGCGCTTATTGATTTCATAATGGTTGCAAAAAGTAAAGAAAAGTTTGTTTTATTTAACGACGTCTCACATCGATTTTTATCTTATCATCGGCTATTGGGCGTCAATCATTTGGTCATTTGGACATATTTATTTAGAGGAAACCCGCTGTCGCCACATAGGCTACTATTTCCGAGAAACAGCAAGGAGTATTTTGTATGCACTATCCCACAGATAGGACAACACATACCACGGCCTTTGATGAACCGGTTATGGACCACTGATTGGAACAGAAAATAGCCCAAAGTGCAAATGGGTCCACTGAAATGGATCGAACCGACGACCTACTGGCCCAAAAATGGCCGCAGACCCGGCAGCTATTAGGGGTCGGCGCTTATTGGAGACTAATTTAGTGATAAGAGCTTCACCTCTACCAGATTCATATGTTTCTAAATTCGTCATAACCTCTTACAGCTGATATAAAACTGAATTTATGGTTGTCAACTCTAATCCAGCCATGCGGTCCTTCGTTTTTAGATAGTAAGTGACAAAAAAGGACACATCATTTAAAAAAAAAATGAATTTAATTATGCCAAGGAGGATATCCTCCCAAAAGATTAATATTTTTAGGTTTAATACTTATATCATTTTATAATGTATAGTCTGTAGTCTTAATATTTATAATATGTTTTGTTTTAGGTTTGATACTTCTATAGTTTTATATATGTATAGTCTCTCATAATTCCATAAGGAATGGCTTGTGTACTTTTATGTGTTTTTATTTATGTTGTACTGTTATGTTTTGCACAAGGTGAGACGTAAATAAAATATCTGTCTGTATGTCTGTCTATCTGATATCCCATAAGACCGACTCCTTAAAACTACACAAGACATAGTTGAGTACATTCCTAATTACCAGCCTTTTACCTTGGGTAATACTATGATAAATGATGAATAGACAGAACAGAACAGAACTTTATTATCCTCATATTGTGCATATAAAGGGACACAATAGATTAATAGGAGCCAAACATTGCTATAAAAATAAGAAAATACTGTGTAAATAGGCACTGTGCAATAAAAACAATGAACTAATTCATTAGTTCAGGGAGGAATGAGTTTTTTGCTGTTTTACCCGGCGTTTATTAGAGGAAATACGGTATACTTTAAAATAGTGTATATTTTTGAGATTGACGAAAAGATATTCATGAAGATTTTATGCAGTATCACAACGATCAAAGGAAAACGATGACAAAATATATGTTTTTATTTTGTTTAACGACATCGATATAGCACAATGGATTTTCTGGATATCTACTGCAAACTTTGATCTATATGTTTGATATTAATAATATATATGCTTCTCTATATCGTGTATGATCTTTTGTTATGTTGTATGAATATTATAAATAAATATTTAAAACATACGTAAAGACGTAGACTATATATTGCTGTATCATTCAATTTTAAACATTCATAATTATATTAATAGTTCACAGGATTTTATATTAATTATATTAACCGTACGCAGCATTTTCTTTAGTGGGTGCGTTTGTGAAGGCCCGAATGTTTTATTTTCATTTTTAACGTTATTCAAGTAAATTAGCGTCAATCCAAATTTACAGACCTCGACAAATTTAGGGTGTGTGTGCCCACCCGTCGCACCCCCCACCCCCTCTCCCTGCGTTCGGGCCTGATATAGTCAAGTGTTAGCTGCCTCCTACAGGTTTTGAACCACAGTCATTAGCTTGAGAGTCCGACAATCTACCGCTGGACCACCAATGCTTACATCCAATTTGCTCAAATAACATTGACTAAAAATAATGATTTTTCATAAATGGTGCATTTTTTTAGTCATATTTACCTACATGTACCATTACTAAAATGCAGTTTTTATTAATTCAGTTTAGATCATACATGTTTCATTTTGAATAACACACACACTATTGCCAACAATGTGGCTTTATAATTTGCTTCAAATACCCAATATTTCATATCAAGTTTTTGAAGATGAAAACAAATCTCAAAAATGTGAAAGATAAAAGTGATAAACAATAAATTATTCTAGTAAAAAATGAATGAAGAGAAACATTTCAATTAAATTTTTTAGTCCAGGGAATAGCGAACAGCTTTATTACAGTATTATTTTACAAATTAACTACATCTACATGTAAACTGAGACATTAGAACGGTGGTAACAAAGATCAACTATATAGTATTTATGTACAAATTGCGTCACATAAAAAAAATGCATTTCAAAAATAAATTAACATGCAGAATTTTAACTTTGTTCCCAAACTTTACCGGTAAATCCATCAAAGAAACAGCTGGGCATGAAATATGTTTCAGGCATGGAAATTTGAAACAGCTGGGCATGAAATATGTTTCAGGCATGGAAATTTGAAATATGGCTGGGGAGTACCCAGTCCAAATGCAAAGCCCTGCAGGTAATCCAAGAGGGATAAATCCTCTGGCTGAAAACGAATTTGGGTATTTTGAAGGCCAATTTGTTGCCTCTTCAGTGGACAGTAATTGAGAAGAAAACAGTTGTTTTTTCCTTTCAAGCATCAGAAATGCAACATGTGGTACTAACATATAGTACAAAAACCACAATGGCTGCTACAGAACTGCACTCTGCATGCCCAGAAATAAAGAATGATTCCAAGGCTATTGGGTTTACTGAGACAACAAGCACCTGTTGGCCTTTGCTGAAAGTTTCTGACACAAATTTCTTTTTACTCAAAACCTTGTGGGATACAGGATATATCTTGGAGAATGATGTGAACTTTACTGGCATGGATATATAACAATAGGCCTATAATTTCCATGCCTGAAGCTTTAAAAAGTGCATCACAAGTATTCAATATACGAACATAAACCACAATTTTTGTTGCAAAAAATCTGATTGATATTGTTTTGTACCCTATTCTGAGTGAAAGAAAAGAACTGTTTAATGATACACCAGCTCATTGTTTTAATAAGTGAGATTTTCAGATGTCAAACGTCTGATAGATTTAACACCTGTTTATAGAAAATGAATGTTACTGAGTAACTTAGTTTCATACAATCAAAGAAACACTGGATAGGACCATATGGAAAATCTAAATTAAACAAAATTTAATTTGTTATTCAACAGTCAATGAGGTTGTAATGGCTGAAAATATCAAACAAGTATTTAATGCTGTCTGAAAAAATAAAAATGAAAAAATTTCTGATTCCATATACCGGTACCAAACATATTTTACTTGGTATGACCAAAAGAAAAATAATAAACACAACATTAAAAAAACAGTCAATTTGACTGCCTTTGTATGAAATGGGTTATATATACAAATACCTATTTTACAAAGCACCTTTAAATTTTGCCGCCACGGCACAATTTTTGTCATCACCCTTCTCAATATAAATAATATAAATACATTTATACCATTGTTTAGTATCAAGTACCATATAAATTTGTTCGATAAAATGGACTTATATGGCTGAATACCATGGTTAAAATTAATACATTTATTATAATCAGGTTAAAACAAAGATATTTGTACAAGGTTTAGAGTTTTGCCAGTTTAAAATGAACACATATATTTCTATAAGTATAGAATATAGCTAAGATAAAAACAACAAAAAAGTTTTTATAAGGTATTGAATATAGCCAGGTTAAAATTAGATTTTTTATAAGGTATAGTATAAAACATATGGACAAGTTAAAATTTACTTATTTCTGTAAGGCACTGAGATAGCCAAGAATTTAGATTTGGAGGAGGGGTGGGGGGGTGTGGGGGTTGGAGATGGGGGAATCTAACTGTTTAATATTCTATAACTGTTTAATATTCTATAACTGTAATTGCTGGAGGCATTTCTTCTCTTTGATAAATGAAATTTGTTTTTAAAGTGTGTTACTGGCAAGGGTTTGGTGGGTGGTATTGTCTCAGCCACCCCCATCCTAGCCAAAGCTATAAAATACAGTGGTAGTATTTTTTTGTTTAAAGATATCACTAGAGTACATTGATTTGTTAATCATCAGCAACTGGATGTCTAACATTTAATAATTTTTACACATAGTAAAGTGAGAGCCAGCATCCAATTGATTTTGAACCACTGTCTTCAGCTTGATAGTCCAATGTCCTTCCACTGGATCACTGAGACTCACTATAAGATACAGAGCGTAGCTATATTAAAAATAACACACATTTCTATAAGATAATTTGTGTAGCTATATTAAAATGAACACACATTTCTATAAGATAATGTGTGTAGGCAGGGGGTTATCTTTGTAATAAAAACCTTCATACACAATTCTACATTAACCTTGACAAACACAATCATCAAATTTGATCCTTTCATTTAAATGAAGACCTATTTTATAAATGTTTACCCAGCCTAAATGAAATGACTAAATATAAACATGATAGTTATAAAATTCATATTTACAGCCGCAATTGAACTCTATACCACTTAAAAAACAAATTGGATGGGGAAGGATCAACAGACTTTAGTACTGATAAAATAGTCAATAAATAATAATTAAAAATGCACATCCACCCTATTCACGTATGATTAAGACCATGTTGTCACAAAAGTCAAATCGAACTGCTAAAACAAAAGTTTATAAATGGCTAACTTTTCAGTTAAAAACCATGTTTTTATTTTGGCTGGATCTAGGGAACAAATTTTCCTCCAATCCCAAAAATTTGGTTTGTAAATAATTCTTTAAAGCCAGTTATTTGAAGAGAATTTTTTTTTTTTTTGTCACTTTGTCTTTTCGAACATAATGAATTCAATATGAAAGCACAGTGCATGACACAATAGCTCTGTAAAAAGGCAAACAAATGTTAAAACATTGCAAAACACGTCAAATCCATGAGACTTCACAATTCTTTCCCATGCAGTTGTCTCCCTCCAATGCAGTTATCTCCCTTGATCCTGTAGGACAAACTCTAATATTTCTGGATTCCAGAAGAATAAGGTCGAAAGGCACGAAATCAGGAAACAAGAAATTATTGCCAGGACAAAGTTGCTTAAACTCGCAGCACACAAGTATCTGATTACACATTTGTTTTTTGTAATCCTTGATCTTCAGTCAAAACACAGCACCATTTGGACAAATAGAAATTCATGTTGGCAAAGACACCTTGCCTAACGACCAATACTGTCGTATTCCACAACAACAAAGACATCGATTCCCCTCACTATAAAACTTACTCCATTGCTGGAGATTAGAACAAGTTAAGGCCAAGTAAAAATGAAAAAAAAGAAAAGAATTTATAATAAATAAAATAATATTTATATTGGTATCCTTTTTTTTTTAAAGTGGAAGACTTTATTTCTATTTTTAAAATATACTAAAAATATTAAAGTGACAACGTCAGAAACTGATTAACAATATGGGGATTGTGAAAACCAGTGACAAATGTTTCTCACAGTGTAATTCCGTGAAATACTTGGTGAGAAATAATTCTGCAAAATACACATGGCCGAAAATTTATTAAAAAATAAATTAATTAAAAATTAAATTGTGGGTTGTTGAAATATTATGGTGTTGGTAAAGACATTAATTTTTATTTTTATTTGGCCTAAGAAAGAGGAATCGATGTTGGCAATAAATACACATAGTCACATGGTTTGGTTAATAAATAATTGGTTCTTTTGGAGTAATCTCAATTTTTCCCGTTCTCTGGAACATAGATTTCCACTTCTTTGGTCTCTTTGTTTTGTTTCATGGCCGCTCGTTTGTCGGCAAGTATCTTCTTGCGAGCCTCATCGCGTGCCTTAGCAGCTTGTTTGGCCTTTTCAGTCCTTTCTGGTGAAGAATCAGGCGTGTCTTTTGTTTTCAAGCCTTTACGTTTTGATCCTGCAAAAACAAAAACATTATGAGATTATTTAAAAGTTTAATTACACCCCCATTAAAAAAAAATTATTCATTATTCAACAGGTACTAAATAACAAAGTTCAAGGAAAAACTGTTATTGTGGCACATCTCTACATATGGCCCTTAACTGCCATTGGCTAAATAATTTTTCTATGGCACTGTAATGCCAATTTCAAGAAAATAAGCATACTGCATAATTTTATATACAATGTGTGGGATGTATGTGTGTGATTTATATGTATTGTGTGTGTGTGTGTATGTGTGTGTGAGTGTGTGGGGTGTATCAGTGTGTGAGGTGTATCAGTGTGTGTATATGTGTGTTTGTGTATGTGTGTATGGGTATGTGTGTGTGAGTGTGTGGGGTGTATCGGTGTGTATGTGTGTGTATGTGTGTGTATGTGTGTATGGGTATGTGAGTGTGGGGTGTAAAGGTGTGTGAGGTGTGTGTATCTGTGTGTGTGTGCATGTGTGTGTGTGCATGTATGTGTGAGTGTGTGGGGTGTGGTTTGTGTGTGTACATTGGCTCCTAGGTCACATCCCTTGCAACCCCCCACTCCTCCCCCCCCATCACACAAAAAAAGACACCTCTTTCTTTGTATTAGGTATACTACAAAATAAAATAAAACTATGCTTTCGTGTTTAACTCTTATGTTAATTCCATTCTTTGTAAAGCATATGTGTTCTTAAAGTGTTCTTGACTTAAATCAAATCATATAGATTTTGGAAAAAAATAAAAAAGTAATTACTTGGTTCTCATACCTTGCCACTTTGGCAAACACTAAAATGTTCAACTCACCTGGTGTATGGCAAGGGGTGCTACTCTGAGACAGACTTCCTGATTTTGGACTAGAACTGGTTGAACTTCGTCGAGATGCAACCTGCAAAAAAATAAATTACCATTTAAAAAAATAAATTATGCTTTTTACAACTTGTATGTATGTACATGTAACTTGATTAGTACAATACACAGTTACCTCCCTACAACCAGGTTTACTTCCCTTCATTAGATGATTCTTACCTTTGAACACTAAGTTATTTGACGTAATTTAGATCAAGTTTACCAACTAATCAAATGAAGGGAATTATATATGTATTTCTTATCAATGTAAGGGAAAATTTACAAAAATAATTTAAGTACTGATTATTAATTAACCACAGATGAGTTGGTGTCAATTCAAGATTTTTTTACTATTTGGTTTATAGATATTTTTCTCTAAAATCTTTCGCAGTCAGTAAAAAAAAAAAAAAAAAAAAAAAAATTATCCTGTATATATATTTATTTTAAAAATAATTCTTTTTGAAGAAAACAAATCCATTTACTGTACATTTAATATTTTTTTTTTGTCAAATCTATCTACAACAGACTTTAATGAATTTACAACCCATCTTGGTGGCACAACAGTTAAGCTGTAGGACTCAAGGCTGGTAGGTACTGGGATCAATTCTCAGTTGATACATCTACAAGGCCCAATGGGTAGTTGTACACCACTTGCATTGACCAAGTTTATCAAACGCCATGGTATGTGCTGTCCTGTCTGTGGGAAAGTGCATATAAAAGATTCCTAGCTGATAATCAGAAAGAGTAACCGATGTGGCAGTAACAGGTTTACCCTATATAGACCATGAGTCACAGAATACTGTATGTCCGACACCTGATAGTCACTGAATAAACAATGTGCTGGGAAGTCATTAAAGAAACAATTCTTTCTTTTAATCAACTTACTTGTCGAGGAATCTCTTTCCAACCATTCTGTCTCATGAGTTCGATCTCTGCAAACGAATCCTCCACGTTGTCCACCTGAATCTTCACCATATCCCAGAATCCTTGTAGATCTTCCCACTTCGTTTCTTTCTCATTCAGGTCTCGATACTACATAAACATTATTCACAAATTAAACTTACAAAGGACAATCACGAAGACAGAGACTGAAATTTGTTGTTTGGGGGTCACAGCAATTATTACCTTGTGACTGAAGACACTCAGTGGCCATTTTTATCAAGGAACTTAAGTTAGAATAAGGCTTAAGTCAATTAAAAAAATTAGTTTTTATTATTTTGACTTAAGTTTCACCAAAAAAACAAAAACCATATTTATGAACCATTTGAATAAGTAAATTGAAATTGGTTGTTTGGGGGTCCTGTAATTATTGTCTTAAATTAGAATTAGGCTTAAGACAGCAAAAAAATTATATAATTCTATGATTGTGACTTACATGTACATGTAGGTTCTATCAAAAGCCTAAACCATATTTATCAACTTTGTTTGTTTTAGTTTAATAATGTCACTAGAGCACATTGAATTATCAATCATCAACTATTGAATGTCAAACATTTGGTAATTTAGACAAATAGTCAAGCGTGAGCCAACGTCTCACGGGTTTTGAACCACAGTCATCAGCTTGAGAGTCCGATGTCCTACCAATGGACGACTAAGGCTCATTATATTTATCAGCCAGTAAATTATAAAGACTGACTGAGAGTAATATATGAAATATAAACATACCATGTGTTGATGACAAAGATCTTTAAACTGCTCAAACTTCTTCTTTATTAAGAGGTTAGCTTTCCCAATTGCAGACCTCATCCTACCACAAGCTAAAAACAACAGGATAATAAGCTATAACTAAATGAATATCAAAATTAATTTTAACATGTTCAGATGTACACCTTCTGTTGATAAAGCGATCCTATTCATTTGGAAATAACTGAGCGTAATCCACTACTTGCCTGACAATCATTACACAGGATTAGACACCACTTTTAAGGAAAGGTGGGGAAGTGGATGTTTCAATTGGCAAACCTTTTTGGTTTTGGTTTCCCATTTTTAAGAAATACTAACTACATGTATTTAAATTATGTCGGGAACCATAGGGAACCTAAATATGTAAGAATAGTATTAAAGGCATACGTAACACCTGTTTCTACTCATTTCCTGTTTTTTATACACAAAGTAAAAAATTGTTTCTTAGAAAATCCAAGGATTTACAGTTAATGTATAATCACTTATTTTGAATAATTGTTTATCACCAGTATTTGATTATAATTTAAAAGCACAAGAAAAAAGGAACAGTTCCCATGACCCAAGTTTTGTTAACAATAAAATGCTTATAACCAAATACAGACGATGACCAAATATTAGTGACTGGAAATGGGTTGTAGACCCAGTGCACACAGCATGACACAACTCAACCAGCTGAGTGAATGATGTGATCTAGGGTTTACTGCTAGTTCTTTTCATACCTTCTTCAGACAGGGTTCGACTCCTCATATCGGCCTCAGCTCTCGAACAAAATGACTGCAAGCGTTCTACTTCAATATTTGTAGCTTGCAAAAAATATTCACCATCCTGAAATGACAAAATAATAATATAAGTTACTGTTATCATTGTGTAAAAATATATTACTCCCTATCCTTACAAGACAAACTTTTAGACATTACTATTATTTGTGTATACTGTATAACAAAATATTTTACTCCCTATCCTTACAAGACAAACTTTTACACATTACTATTATTTGTGTATACTGTTTAACAAAACTTTTATGCATTACTGTTTTCCATATGTAACAAAATATGTTATTCCCCATCCTTATAGTTATAAGACAAACATTTACACATTACTATTATTTGTGTATACCATATTACAAAATATTTTACTCCCTATCCTTACAAGACAAACTTTTACACATTACTATTATTTGTGTATACTGTATAACAAAATATTTTACTCTCTATCCTTACAAGACAAACTTTTACACATTAATATTATTTGTGTATACTGTTTAACAAAACTTTTATGCATTACTGTTTTCCATATGTAACAAAATGTGTTATTCCCCATCCTTATAAGACAAACATTTACACATTATTAGTGTCTATGTGTAACAAAATACATTACCATGATAAGACAAACATTAACATATTATTGTTATCCAATGCAACAAAATAGATGTTACTCTCCAAATGAAACAACAATAATTTTTCACTTTATTGTACCTGTGTGTAACAAAATACAAGTTACATGAACTCCTCATCTTGACACACCCAACATTTACACATTATGTTTATCATGTGTAACCATATACATACATGTATATGTTACTCTTAATTCTGATATGACAAATGGAGCTGGATGTAGCTCAAATGGTAGTGTGCTCCTGTGAACCAGTCGGTCGTCAGATCGATCCTTCTCAGTGGACCCATTTGCAGTTTGGGCTATATTCTGTTCCAACCAGTGGTCCACAACTGGTTCATTAAATGCAACTAATAAATGTTACTCCTCATCTTTTATATGGATTTTACTATAAGCAGCACACCAGTTAAATACGTTGTGGACCACTGCCTGGAATGAGAAACAGTCCGATCCGTCCCCAATCACCCATCACACTTCAGGTGAACACTCAACATGTACCTCTTGGCTACCTCCTAATCTATGTTAGTTCAGACATGGCAAGACATGTTGCTGTTAAGAAAAGCTTTTATATCTGATCCTTTGTAATCATTTGCTGATTAAGACATCAACATGCATCACTTGCAATTGTGGCAAGTGCAAACTTTACAGACTGAAGTGTTATCACTCTGGCTCCCCATGGTGCATAGGAAATGTTTTCCCGTAAGAGCAAGCCAAGGTAGGTTGAAGAAATTTTGGAAGGATGTCCAAAGAAATTTGAAGGATTTTATATTAGAAAAAAGAAAATAGAGAGGGGGAAGGAAAGGAAAGCGTGTGTGAGAGGGAGAAAGGAAGGAAGATGGAGGCAAGCTGAGATAGAGAGACAGGAGAGAGGGAGCAAGGGAGAAAGGAGGGAGATGGGGAGAGGGAGAGAGTATGTGTGCATATATATGTATATGTGTGTCCAAAGTTCCCTAAATAACAGCACATGTCTTAAGACTGACAGTAAAGTTTGTTTTATTTAACAAAATCTCTAGATCACATTGATTTTTATCTAATCATCGGCTACTGGACATCATACATATGGTAATTCTGACATGTCTTTAGAGGAAACCCACTGCTGCCACATAGGCTACTCCTTCCGATAAGCAG
>JAULBS010099839.1:0-16247 GCA_032355785.1 Symmetromphalus regularis | reverse complement strand
AGCTGCACTATGTTTTTGAGGCAGGAGTTACGCGGAATAGGACTTGGATGTCATTCTGACAGGTTGTATCTCGATGTTAGACCATTGGTAGATGGGTTAGAAACTGAGTACATTACACTGTGGAACGCAGAGAGTACACCATACTGTAGTGAAATTGAACAGCTCAAAGATGCTCTGTTAAAAGGTAATACAGCTATTGGATATTCTTACATACATAAATGTTTCAAAATCAAATTTTCATTTTCTAATGTACAATGACATTAAAATGTAAAGATTTTGCATAATAATTAATTTCGTTCGTTATATATTATACCCAATTACTTTAAAATATTGTTACAAGCATTTTAAGCTTTGAATGAATATTGCATTTCTAAACAAACCGCTTATATCAAATACTATTAAAACACTCAGTGATTTTATAATTCCAACATTTATTTTACAGTACTAGACCCAGTGCGTTTTATATCGTTTTGTAAAAGTGTTGAAAAGACTAATGGTAAATAGTATGTACGGATATATCCTACGTATAATAGCCTACACCTATAATGATAAATTATTTTATTTCTGCTCGAAGGTGGACCAGCAATTACTCCCCTGGATGACGACACAACGTGTAGCAATATTCCTGTAGGTGGAGAGATGACTTACATAACATTTCAGTTTGATCAAATTGAGTAAGTATTGTTTTTAATTACAATCTTTCTCCAACATATATGAATAGGAAAATGACTACAACTGATACGAGGTTAACCATAATTCTGATATTGTTTAAACTTGGTCATATCTGCAATTACCTTTTTAACCTAAAGTTTAAAACAGACTTTGTATATCTACATGTATTTCAGACTTTTAAATTTCGTACGTTTTGTAGATTATGTGATCTCAAGGAAAGAAATGCATTCTGCACTGCATCTAGACCAGCTCGTGAAGAGGAAATTCTGAAGCTGCAGGAACGAATGACGGATACAGCTGGTTTTGGTCGTCTGCCGAGACATGATATCATGCCAGATCTTAAAGCATGTTTGCTGAATTTGTGCGGGGGCTGTCCGGGTGCAGGTTCGTGTAATAAATGGATATGGAATAATGTGCTCAAATCGGATATATTAGTAAATAAAACTCACTTGTTTTAAACCTTTTCTGGACTTTGATACAAATAGCTGTATTACAAACATTTGATTTTTTTATTTGACACTTTTTATATAAATTAATATGTTTTTAAGAGCAATTTTCGTCACTATTTTAACACTTGTCACCAGCGTCTAGTAACGCGTAAACCATGCTTGGATTCATTGGACTATATATATTTTTTCCATCAATTAGTCCACGAATGGTGAAAGGAAAAAAACCGTGGTATGTGAAGTACTGTCTATGGAAAAGCATATAAAAGACCCATCGACTATTAAACTATAGAGAAACGCGTAGTTCTTCAGTAGACTCAATATAATGTAGTACTGCTAAATAAACTTTTTTTTATTTAACGACGCCTCTGGAGCATATTGATTTTTTATCGTATCATCAGCTTTTGGACGTCAATCGTATGGTTATTGTGATATATTTATTTATATGAAACCCGCTGCCGCCACATAGGCCACTCTTTCCAATAAGTTCCATGGGGTCTTTTATATGAACTGTCCCACAGGCAGGACAGCACATACCACGGCCCTTTATGAACCAGTTGTGGACCACTGGTTGGAACTGAAAATAGCCGAAACTGCAATATAGTACTGCCATACTTCATGTAGTTCACAAATAAACATACATGTTGTGTTTTTTGAAATCATAGGAAACCCTGTTTAAAATAGTAGTTAATTTGTATAAAATACATTGCATCTGTAATGTCAGGATCTACTTGGGACAGAAAGGTAAAGGCATGTGCTCACATGGTTCACAAGTATCTTAGTAGAGCAGCAAGACCGTTTCCAGATCTGAGAGATAAGGCATCATTCTTCAACACGGAATCTCCGGTGTCCAGTGTTCACTCGCTTGCCTGCCATGGTGGCAATGTCTGTGTAGAGTCTGTACAACTACATTCCATATTTAGTATGTAACTTTTGTTATTTAGCATGCTTCAAGCCATTGTCCATAATACATTAAGGTATTGTTGTCTATGAATACGTGTAGAATATCTACAATGACATTCAACTGTGTAAATAAAAAAGCGGTATTTTATTGAAAAATCGTATTTCTTCTGCAAAGAAATTTCCATGAAAGAATACATAAAATTTTAATAGTCAGCACTCATGATTCACTGACAAAACACTGATGATAACAGATGTTTATTAAAATTGTGCATACCATGCCACCTCGGTGCCATACATAAACAAACCAATCGATTCTTAAAAGAGTTCATAATTTATAAGAATATTCATTTCATAACATATGTATGGATATACACAACACAATATTTAGTATATTTTGTTATATAGTTAATATTAGAAAACTGATTTGAATGCATAGAAGCAGGATTTAGAATTCAAATTAACCACAATAAAACTAGTCCCAAAGATACTTTGGACTTTGCACTCAAACAGTTTAACATTGAAATCTTTTATCATAGTTAGTCAGTGCCGGCCTCAATTTTATCTAAAAATGTCATGGACAGATTATAAAAGTGGTTACTTTTAACCAGCTGGAATACAAATCAAGAAAAAGATATATTTATACCAACATTATATTTTGTTCTGTACTCTGAAACACAGGAATCTAGCTTAAATATTTGAATTGTTTTGCTAATATGAAATTGATAAATGTCTAGATACGTTAAGGGAAATTATTTATATTATATACAAAATGACTATTTATTCACCTTTTTGTACTGCAGTGCCACTGGTGATTTCTCGATACCGACCAGTCACTACCAGTAGCCAGGAGTTTATGTTGTTTAGCTCAGAGCAAAACCCAGTCCCCATATTAGAACTAGTAGAACAGGAAATGGCATACAAAGCTAGTGGAAAGGTCAAAGTCTTCATACAAGAGGATAAAGACGTGTCTTCTCTGAGACATGTACTAAAGGTAGGGAATACAAAGTTTTACAAATTGCAAGTTTAACACAGGTTGGTATAACGTTGTGTGAGTTTGTGGTTAAATGTGAAATCGGAACCAGCTATAAATGTGTTTAAATTGATGAATTCTGATGTACATATATATATATATAATTATAGGCTAAAAGGTGTAAGCATGAAGAAGACTCAAGAGAAGACAGCAATGCACAATGGCCATTCCTTAAGGATGCTAATTAAATGTGGATAACCTAAAACGATTCTATGATACCTGAAACAAAGCATAATGGATATTGTTAACTTAAGATACGTGTGTTGAAGGGTTTTATCACTACTGACGTTTACTAATTGCAGGTTCTGATGGCATACAATACAAATGTTACAGAAGTCATGTTCTACGTGGCTGATGATTTGGATGAGGATCTAGTAGGTGCTGCAGTACAGCGCAAGATTGACGTGTGGTCTAAGAACACATGTCCAGCATGGAGTAGATTTGCCATTGTTCCCTACTCAGTGATCACATTACCTTCATTCCGCACCAAGAGAAGCCTTCAGAGAAGCAAAGACAGGAACGACGCCAGATCTAAAATCTTCAACTGGGAAATGGAATGGCTGATGAAACTAATATAATTGTACAAAGAAATGACGTCATTTTAATTTCATTTATTTATATATACTGGTAAATCATCCTTTGTGTTTCCAAACCATGATAATTCACAATATATTTGCTTCACAATATATTTGACGTATCAAAACATTGCAGATTAAGGTAGAGCTGTAGTAAATTATTTTATAAGATATGATGCTATACTGTAATTTATGATGATACACAAAGTGTGAAATCCTTAAATAATCAAAACATTTGTTAACATAAATGTTTTATGATAAAGCTAGTGTTATTTTTATTACTCCAATCTCTCAATACTCAATATTGTGGTGCATTTAAGGCTACACTCAAAGACTTCTATCACAGAGATGATGGAACGGAATTCATATTGGAGGATTGCTCTCGTTTCTGGACATCAGAATTTGTCGATGAATAATTCAACGATGAATAAGGAACATATTTATGGGAATTATTGGGGAGGCTGAAGCCCCCCTCAGTCCCCCTCTCCCAGTTCCAATGCCCCTGCCTCATCAGTGTGACACTTTAAGTTTTTTTATCATACGTTTGACTCCAAGTAGATTTCAGATACACGTAAGGCCGACATTCTGGGTTTTAGCAAACCCTGTTTCATTAAGTACTATTTTTCTCAAAATATCTATGTCCACAGAGCAAAGTTATGAAGGCATGTTCTAGAGTCGTTGCTAAATTAGTGATGGCACAATATATTATCATAAGGTAATCATAGCATGCTACATCTGTTGTGTACAGACAATCATGACATTTTATATAGGTCTTCTTACTTTTAAATTTGTATTATGCAGGGGATACAATTTTAAAGTTTTGTCATTTCAATTATATTTATGGATCAAACGGTAATTATTCTGAAAGTATAGTATAATTCATTCAACATGCAGATGTGTTTTCATTGGTAACTTGATTTAGTCAACTAAGACAAAAGTTTAAGCATTTTAGATTAAGAAAAAACCCTATTATATTTACAAATTTTCATGAAGATATATTAGTTTGGTTTTTTAAATGAAAGAAAAAACAAACGATTTTCCCTTTTTTCATGATTATTGAATATTTTTGTAGCTATTTTAATAACCACAGCAACCGTATGTAAAATAAACTATATAATAAAGGTTTTGCATCTAGAAGCATGACTTTTCTATCATAAAATAAAAAAATAAAAATTAAATGCTGTAATATTTATTATTTCAGAAAGATGTTTCATGTATTTCAATAAAACTACAAAAAATGGCGTATTTGCTAAACATTGTTATTTTCAAGCAACACTGATGGAAAACAAAGTAAATATTTTATGCAGTAATTGTTGTTGAATTATGTAGATGATGTAGATTTTTTCATTACTCTGTTTTTAATTTTCAACATATGTTTTGTATTAAAATAATTAGAAATATGCTTCCTATCTTATTTCTTCAAATGCTTAACTTTTTTCTTTGTCTACGAAAAACAATGAATGAAACAGGTTATAGAGTTATATTAAGATTTTAAAGATGATAAGGTATATATTCAAAACTCATTTCATGATATGACGCATGGGTCACTAAAATGATGTCTGATCTCATCCCTTATTATATCCTTATAACCATTTTGAATAGGACACTTGACATCTGTACTGTATGTCACGTCAGTTGGCTCCGTTAATTTTTTTAATTACTGTTCTTCTGATGATAGTTGGAAAAAATGGGAAACAGTTTTAGAAATGAAACAAAAGGTAAAATTTGTATACTAATTTTGAATAAAATATTGTGAATATTGAATGTTTATGAGGAAAAAAAGATTTGTATGCGTTTTTAGTACTTTTGGTTACTGTAGCAACTATATAATATAATTTTAAAAACATGAAGTGTAATACTTTTGTATATTGTGTACAGTATACAAATGGTCTTACCCTCGTGTTTCGATGTGCTCCATATTACGTACAGTGTACAGAAGGTTTAAGATTGGTGTTTCGATGTGCCACTTTTCATGACTTGGAATATAAGTAATGTGCTTCTATCAGTTTTCATTGGAGATGTGTTCTACTTTAGCATACACATGGTGTCATTGACAATTACACATGTCAGCAGGCCCTTCCAGCTTTGCCTTTACACCTTTCAACTACATCGTGCATGAATGTGTGTTTTAACATTATAACCCTTATTTCAATTTACGAATGTAAGTTCGATAAAGAAAACAAATCCCATAGAACTCTAAATATATGTACTTTTAATGTCTCAAAATTGAGTTCTCTTATAAATGTATAAAATTTCAGCTTAATATATATCTGAATAATAATAATATTAAAGACATCAAGTGTAAACTTTCAAAATTACTAATGATACATATTTTATCTGAATGCGAAAATCAATTGAAAGTAACTAATAACAAACAAGTTTCTGATATAGCTGTAAAATACTTTATTTACGCGGGGACTTAATTTTCGCGCTATTCACACAAACGTATTTAGTGCGAAATTAAGAACCCGTGAAAAATTAAACCTGACTGAACTATTGGTCAGACTTTCAACTTTTTGATACGATCAATTAACGATCACGCTTCAAGCATAGATAACGATAACGTGTGAAAAACAAAACAAAAAATCACATCACATCATGCAATTTTATGTTCTTGTTTAATGTTGAGTGTGTTACAACTTATGTTTTATGATATTTTAAAACTAAATTACTTGTTTTATTTTAAGTTGAATCGTAAACGTGCTTTGGCCGCCATCTTTGTTTATTTGGATATCTGAATGCGGTGATTACTAATTACTGTGACCGCTGAAATTTTAGTTTAACTGTACACGCAGAATAAGTGGCTGGAAGGACGGGCAAGGATTAAACATACCGGACTAATTAAACCAATATTTTGCTGTTCTATTACATGAATAATAATTTTAAAACGATATTAAACGTTTGTTCCTTTCTTCCCGGAATAATATTTCACGAGTGCCAAGTAATATTTACAAGGCCCATGTGACATAATGGACGGCACTGTCGAATAGTGTATGCCATTTGCGTTTTGACATATATTGACATATAATTGGTTTTATTTTTTTAAATATGAATTGGTCAGCAATTTATTAATATGTAATTTATATATACGGTACTTGAAAAAAAAAGTTTTTGTTTAATCAAGGATGCGCGAAATAATATTTCCGCGAACATGGCAATTTATCTTTAGCGCGAAAATCACACCCTCGAAAATAAAGTATTTTATAGTAGTGAAAAGTAATTCAGACATAAAATATATCTTAGCAGCATGGATCTCTGTTTTCAGCATATATACTGGTTTTATTATGATGTAATGAAGATCAATGTCAGTTCACAACTACATAAATAAATAAATATAAAAATAATTTTAAAAAACTTAATTTTCATTGATTATAATCTCAAAATCATTTCATTCATCATTTGTTTTTCTATTGTCAGAATTAATTTGATATATTTGCTATTAACAAACCACAAAGGACGACCAACTTAAAAGATTTTGTTTCCTAAATTTTTTAATATTAATGTTTCATACTTAAGTGCACGAAAGCACTTTTTTCAAAAAGTTAATTTAAAGTGCAAATGCACTTTTTCAAAATCTTAATATAAAGTGCGAATACACTTTTTCACAATCGTAACATAAATTTTACATATGAACAACAACAACAACAAAAAACCCAGAAGATTCATAACAATATACATACTCTATATTATTAATATTTTATGTTTCAAATCACACAAAAAAAACTAAAAAAAATATCTTCAAAAAAAAGAAGAAGAGTCAACACACACACTAGAATAAGCAATAGAAAACAGTGTATTCAAATAAAATATACATTTATCATTTACATTTATTTCAAATCGTATCTTAGGCAGCCACACTTAACTTCTACATTTGTATTTGTATAAAACATGTTTAAATTATATCATACATGACATTCCAAATTACATGTATGTCATACGCAGCACTAAAAAGCACTAAACGTCTACATTTGTATTTGTATAAAACATGTTTAAATTATATCATAATGGCATTTCAAACTTCATGTGCATATATGTCATAAGCAGAACAAAATACCCTATATATTTGCACTTCACATGTTTAAAATATAACGGTAGTGTGTCTGCCTATGAACCGATCGGTCGTCTGATCGATCCCTCTCAGTGGACCCATTTGTAGTTAGGGCTATTTTCCGTTCCAACCAGTGGTCCACAACTGATTTATCAAAGGCCGTGGTATGTGTTGTCCTGTCTGTGGGACGGTGCATATAAAAGTTCCCTTGCTGTTTATCTGAAGGAGTAGCCTATGTGGCGGAATCGGTTTTCCTCTAAAGACATAAGTCAGAATGACCATATGTATGACGTCCAATAGCCGAAAATAAGATAAAAATCAATGTGCTCTAGAGACGTCGTTATATAAAACAAACTTTTATTTTTTTTGTTTAAAATATATATGTACATTTAATTCATATTATATCCTAAGCAACACTAAAAATAGAAAATCCAGATATATTTAAATTCACAACATAATTATTTTTATACAATGTCTACATATAATGTCCAGATAATGAAAGGAAATGTTCATTGATATTTATAGACAACATCTACTCCAGAAGCCTCAGCTTTACTTGCACACATTCTGTCTATCTGTTCACTGAGTGCCACAGAATAATGATTCTCAAAATCCCCAACTACACCTGAAATAGCGAGTTAAATGGCAAAATAAACATCATGAACTGTTTCGTAACGGAAACATGTATTATTTTGAAGTTAGAGAATTTAGGGATTAACTATAAATATCAAAAACGTAAGTTAAAAAATTAAACAGTGCACCACGAATGCTAAATTAATAAAGCTCTTGTGCCGGATTGTAGCATAAGCTAAACAAGCTTAGGGCCTCACAATTTGCAGGGGCCTCACGAAATTTCAGATTTTTTTGGTGGCACCCTGCACCTTTGTGAGACTATCTAGTGTAACTTTTTTTAACAAGGGGTCTCAACGCTTTATATAGCTTAGGGCCTCAACAGTTTAAATCTGACACTAGCTCTAAACGTTTTCTTTGTCAGATAAAAATCTTACTGTTCCAAACCAGATTGATTCTCCAAAATTAATGTTTAGTTGTGAAATAAGAGCAAATGAACAATATAGACTGAGTTTACATCACTTCAGATAATTCTAACGAACCCAGTATATTAATATACAACGTTTTTAAGAGTTCTGAATGCTTCCAAAAGGCTGTATGTTACACACTTTAAACAAAACATTATATTTTTATCGAGTTATATTTTACATTCATCAGGATTATTAGTATTTGCTGATATTGAACATTAACAAAACAATAAAGATAGTAAAATAATTATATTGTTATATATTATACCTAATAGGTATGTCAATAAGGACACTAAGTATATATGTGTGTGTGTGTGTGTGTGTGTGTGTGTGTGTATGTATGTATGTATGTATTTGTGTGTGTGTGTGTGTGTGCGTGTGTGTGTGTAGGTATGTATGTATATATGTGTGTATGTATGTGTGTGTGTGTGTGTGTGCGTGCGTGTGTGCGTGCGTATTAGTATTAGGGACATTAGGATGCTTGATAATTATTTATCTCAATATTTTACTAGAATTTTTTAATGTGTATAAACTATAACGAATATCAATATTTAAAGAGTAAAATCTTATATCATGTAATAAAACAGTATTAGGAACAGAAGTATGTATGATAGTTATTTAGCTCAATATATTACTAGGATTGTTTTATATGTATAACATTGACATTAAAGAATATCAATGTTTAAAGAGTAAAATCGTATATATTAGGAACATTATTTTGTATGATAATTAGTTCTCTCATTATTACGTATGTAAGACAGAGTTATTCCATGAAAGAAAGCTATGAACGAAATTTCTATCTTATATGGCAAATTACGTGCTAGTGATAACTAAGGGCAACAACTCCTATTAACAACAGGAGTCTCCTATGATATTTATTATATATTATGTTATTTTTTTTATCTATTTGAATATTAGTTTAATTAGGTAGGTGAATGAAAAAGAAAGGCCGTAGAAATTTTGAAATTATATATTTGTTAGTTATTGTACTATAGAATGTGGACTATTTTTAAAGCTTATATATACGCACAAGTAGTGAAACAACATAGACAGTTTACATTTACACCATGTAGCCTAATTTCAATGTAGTAAAGAGAAACACTGAAGAATTGTAAGTGTTACTGTTCATTTGTATGCGCAAACAAAGTTTGCCATTTTAGTATATAGAGAATTTATATATGTTTTCATATAGATACACTGTAATAATTACATATTATTATTATTATATTCCATCTACATCCATAGACCTCTTGTCATTTGCAGAGAATTGAATTATTTACGAATACTTACCTTTCCTGTACAAAGACTGTGTGTACACTTCTGTTCCAGGATTAAGGGACTTTTTATGTTTGATGTAGGAGAAAGAACATTTCTGCTTAATATTCTCCAAACAGCTTTGGGTTAAATCAACATGCAGAAACTGAGCCAGTCTCTCAATTTCCTGTTTTGTATTCTGGGGAATACAATCAACACAATAAACTTGTTTCTCTAAATATATCTTGAATTCTAACTCTTTTGTACACACTGATATGTATTAACGGTATTGATATTGATAATTCGTTATGAAATACAAGAATTATGAACAAACGGCGTTAAACATTTTATTGTTTACTGAGTCCTGGGTATGTTCTAGTAAACTAAATAAACAAAAATATTAGGTCCTCCAGGACTTTGTTTAATTTATGCGGCTTCCTGCTCCCATTTTAATCGGATTCAGTATTATTTTCAGACTTTATAATTATATTACAATATGACTCAATAATTATAGTGTGACCAATACAGCTGACTATATAAATTACACGATAATATAGTGTAACCAATACAGCAGACTATATAAATTACGAGATGACTCAATGTAGTGTGACTAGTACAGCAGACTATATAAATTACGAGATGATTCAATGTCGTGTGACCAGTACAGCAGACTTTATATATTACAATATAACTCAATAATTATAGTGTGACCAATACAGCAGACTATATAAATTACAAGACGACTCAATGTAGTGTGACCAATACAGCAGACTATATAAATTACAAAATAATATAGTATAACCAGTACAGCAGACTATAAAAATTAAAAGATGACTCAATGCAGTGTGACCATTACAGCAGACTATAACAATTACAATAAGACTCAATATAATCAAGATATGATTCAATACATACGGAGTGTAGATCTTCATAATGAACAATATGAATTGGATGTGCAGGATGACTCATTCTGTATAATTCCCAGGCCACCCCATGGTCAATGGGAGATCCAAATGTCACTGAAATAATATAAAAATTAAAAATCTAAGTAATTCCAAGTCACTCCATTATGAATTGGGCATCCGAAAATAATGAAATCAAATTCTGTAAATAACGGGCGCATCCATGATTTTAGAATAGACGTGGCCCGAAATTAAGAAAGAAAACAAAATTCTGCCTTTTTTTCTGCCGTTCCACTCTAAATTCTATAGTTAAGTCATATTATTAACCAAAACCAGGGATTGGTGACTGCTTCCTTGTCCCTATTCCGTCCCCGCTGAATTCGCATTTGAATGATGATATAATAATAATAACAAAATAGCAAAAACTAAATACTTTCCAAAATTTACTGCATTGCATCGGAAGTTAAACGATACTTACTGTTACCATCAAGTGTCAAGTTAGTGAAACATTCTAAGGTGTCTTCAAATGGAGTTTTCAGCACATTAGGGGCAGTACAGAACTCCCAGAATGACACTATGATATCCTTTGGATTACGTCGTAACAGGATAGTTCTCAGTCCATTTTCAACCACCCCATTCGGCGCTACGTCAGGTAGACTATGACAATGTAGCACACGTGGAGACGACATAGCTTCCAATTTAGCCATGTCATAAAATTCCAAAATTGGTAAAACTGGGTTAGTGGAAGGTTCCTGGTTTCCTGTCAGTAGCATCTCAATTATGTCATGCAGCCAATGTGCACCTGCAAACAAAAAGGTGGTTTTCACTGACTTGCAATATATTATTTAAAAATAAAAATAACATCTTCAACAACAACATCCAACAACATCATGCATATCAACAACAAGAAAATGTTGGTTAAACGTCATACCAGCAGCTATTTAATTTCGTGACTCGTGATCTTTAAAGGAAACTTGCTACTGTTACGTATGCTACTCTTTCCAAACAGCAGCAAGGTATCTATCATATGGACATTCACACAAACAAGACATCATATACCATTCTATTTATTAAAACAATCGAGACACTGTCTGGAAAGAGAAAAAAAAACACCTGATTAGGATCGCACCTCACGCTTCAAGAAAACAGCAAATGTTCAAGTGTGGTTATTATTTTGTTTTATGCTTCTATTTCGCAACTACTATAAGGACAATCTATATATACAGTCAGAACATCCGAAACTGATTTCATAATGAGTCTAATGACATGACAAATCCTTGCAGACATAGATATAGCGGTTTTTGATATATTTCGTATTTTGGAAAAGTGTCACATCGCCGCAACTTGTCGCAAAATTTCCGAAGAACAAGCTTTCGATAAAAGTGGATTTCTGAAAGGGGGTGGGGGTGGGGTCCAAATGTGATGAATGAATAGGACTGGAGAATTTTATTTTAATTTTCACCTCAAAAATACGAGAAAAGGGGGGAAGTGTCCGGGCTCCCTGGATCCGCTACTGTACGCGACGCCTGTGTTGTTAGAGAAATAATTCAACGATGAATAAGGAACATATTTGTGGGAATTATTAGGGGACCTGAAGCCCCTCATCAGCCCTCTCGGTTCCAACGCCCCTATTATGAAATATCACAAAATATTTAAAAAATGAACATTTGAAAATCTGAGTCATTCACGTGGAATTGCTCCTTTCAAGAGTTGATCATATCAAGATAAGGTCAGCTATATTTAGGTAAGATATACCTGTTTTGGGATAAGAAAAAACGTAGATATCGTCTGATCTGACACCAAGCGATCGTATGCCCCTAATATATGCGTCATAATCATCAGGCATAGGCCGTTTTAAGACGGGATAAAACGCTCCATCCACTCTCCAAATCGGCAAACTCTTGTTTTCACCATACTTTATCTCTGTTACAGGCATTGCTGGAAAACACAATCACATGTTGTGTATTAACTATCGATATTATAATTACAACACAATGCACATTCTATATATAAAGGTTATATATGTGTCTATTTGATATAATATACGATGCTTAATGGCGATAATGATAATAAAAAAAGATTGCAAATATAATGATTATTGTTTCTGATGGTGCTGATGATGGAGTTAATAATGGTGATCATGATGACGAAAACTATAATGATGATGATGATGATGATGATGATGATGAAGATCACGACGGTTATTATTGTTATTATTATTACTATTATTGTCGATGTGGATACTTTTTCCGATAAAAGGTTTCTTGGTACTTTTTGTTTTAAACGTCAGACACTCCTGATCAAAATTTCTAAGGACACCCACTTGAATTCAGTGTAGGTCACTTCAAAAACGTAACATATATTTTGGCCTATATGACCGGGAAAATAAACGTTGCCACATAACATTTTACAGTGTTTTTCTCGCTAATGGTTGGTTCTATTTATTTTCGTGCTTATATCCAATTAAAGTTCAAGCACGTTCAAACTCAGCTTCCTGTGCAGTCTGTCCAGATCAGAGATTAGTGTTAGAAGGAGAGATGAAACCCGCTGCAGCCACACTAATGCGGCTATTCTTATTGATAAGCAGCAAGGGATATTTTATATACACTATCCCATATACAGGATTACACATACCACGGCCTTTTATAAACCAGTTGTGGACCACTTGTCGGTATAAGTGGTATACATCTACCCACTGAGTCTAGCGGAGCACTCTTTCTAGGTTGGAGCCTCAACTGAGATTCGATCTCAGTACCTACCAGCCACGAGTCCGATAGCTTAACCATTGCACCACCAGGGCTGGTTTCTCGCTAATTACAGCCATACTGTCCTGGTGTAATCCTTATCGGTGAATTACATAATGCCTATTAATAGCGTGATTTCCCGTTTCCGGGTTAGGGGACGCAATACTTGCCTACCATGCTACGCCACCCTTAGAACATGACACTACACCAAGGTATTCCTAAGTATGTCACAGTCGTACACGTATCATACATGCTCATCTACTTTCATATAATATAGTAGTTAAGGAACTTAATGCTTATTGATTATTGGCTATTGCATTAAGTTCAGCTCGCGACCCATACGATGCTCTGGTGCAATTTTCTGGCAACAAATGCTTCGGTTTCCGACCAAAACATTACAAGAAATATCTAGATATAAAATAAAATTGCCAACTTACGCGCTTTTTACATCCCATTTCACAGTAAATCTCACAATATCTTCTGATTTTCACCTACAACCGCTGACACATTAAAAACAACATGGCGATCGAACAAATACGTCAAAACTACGGAACTTTCAGTTCATCCGCTATCTCTGTAGAGTCATTAAAAAATAAAATAAAATAAAATAAACCAGTCGCAATATAATATATTACTATTCCACAACTCATTAACATTTAAAAGAAAAATTATCATAAAAAAATACAGGTAAGTAACAAAGTGTTCAAAATGTTAAAGAGATAAGAAATCTTGGCATTTTTTTAATTCCATAATTGAAAAATTAGAAAATTATCAAAGTAAATAACAATTTATAGCCCGCCCATCCATTTCCCGGTCTGTTATTTTGTATCGTTTTATTTCAGCTCTGCACAGCTTGTGTCTTCGTGTAATATTGTTATTATCGTGCAATAGTGTTTTGCAAATCAAAATCTAATCTAATCTAACCAACGTTTTTATTTATCGCATTTCTAAACTGAACAACATAAACATTATATTAATGTTAAATATGATTTGTAGCTATTTTCCGTTAGAACCTCACAATTTGGAAAGACGTTAATACCCAGTGTCACGAAAACTAGGTCTCAACTCACCTATTGATACACACATAATTTACATAAACGTATCGGCGAGTCGACTAGCTTAACTGTTTAAGAGTTACTAAAATATATTATGTTTGCAAAAATCATCTCTAATTTTTTACCTTTTACATCAGAATGACACATACCTGTATGTCCGCAATATACAAGTTTTGAAGATATTAAAGACTTGAATATTGTATTAACACAGTGTGATGTAGAACAGGTAAGTCTAGTGATCAGAATGTACCTAGTACCCGCAGATTTTAAATACCACTTGCCGCAAGCCGCTCGTGCGTGTTGAACAACATAATGGTAGCGAGTGTTTCAAAATGGCGACCCGTCAATCTATTTTACAGGAAGTATTTTTGTGTTGTTGTATTGCAAGCTGAAATCGACCTTCTCGCGGTGATAATTCGGGCACGCGACATGACGTATTTGAATAAACTTTACTATCTGTCATATATTTTTACTGCCCCTATATATTTGTTTACATTGTGACAGTCTTATTCTTAAAGTTAATATCACTTGTTTCCCGTATTGTTTATATTTTTTGTTACATATACAAATGAAATTTATACCCTAGCATATTACTGCAGTTTCAAAGATACATACTGTCCATTACACAATATAAAATATGTAATATAATATACTGGTAGGAGGTTATTATATGTATGGTTTAATTAGGAACAAGTTATATTCCAGCCACCTATATCAAATGTGTTAAGTCTATTCTGTCTAGCACATTTAAAAAAATGTAAAACAGAAAAGATAATAAATATATATATACAGTCGAACCTGTTTATGACGGCCACTCATGGGACCAGGTAAAAGTGGCCGCTATAGAGAGGTGGCCGCCATATAGAAGTCTAATAATAGATCAAAATTTTAAAAACAAAATATTTTTTATGTACATTAGAACTACTAAGGATCCATATACATGAACAATTTCGACTTCCAGTCCTCAGCTAGTGTCGCTTACGACACCTTGCTGTTACCTTGATATTGTGTCTATGCCTGAATGAATTCAGTAAACAATTTGACGCTTTGAAACTCTCTACTCCCAAATCTTCAGAAAACTTTAACGCCTTCTCATTAATTAGCGGAACAATGACATTTATTCTACGAGCAATGGCATCTTGGAACCATTTCCAAACCATGTTAATATCCTCATTGTCTGTAACTTTTCTCCGTCTTTTTCTGTCAGAGTTCTGATTGTTATCATAATCTACCAACTCCTTCGCTTTTATCTTTAAAATACCATCAATTTGAATTCTACCCACCCCGAATTATTCAACAATTTTTCTTGCATTTAATTTGTCTTTCTCTGCCTTTTTAATTACATCTACCCTCTGTTCCAGTGTTAACGCGATCGGCTTGCGGTGTCTAGGTGGCATTTTGGAAGTAAATATCAGGAATAAACTGCAGCAGTATTTAACTTCTTCTAAACGTGACACAATTATACAATTATATAAATTTACAAATAAAAGCAGCACATGCGTGAAAAGTTAACGTGGAGGACAAACTCTCTCACATATTGTTCTAATTAATGTACATAGTTTCTTTAAAATATATATATTT
>JAULBS010099828.1:0-16249 GCA_032355785.1 Symmetromphalus regularis | reverse complement strand
CTCTCTCTCTCTCTCTCTCTCTCTCTCTCTCTCTCTCTCTCTCTCTCTCTCTCTCTCTCCATCTCTCTCTCTCTCTCTCTCTCTCTCTCCATTCACTTATAGTAATGTTTTTTTATTCAGAATTATGGAGGGGGTGGGGGGTGGGCTAGAGCTTCCAAGCCTCCCCCGTTCCGCCGTGCCTGAAATACGATCTAAAAATAAAGGAGGGGGTTGGAAGCAGGCAAAGGGAGTGTAAATTAATGATAATTTTGGACTTCCGATGCTGGTTATGTAAATAAATGGATAGATACGTTTCCCCTAGTGACTCAAAGCAATGTCCCGTGGAGATAAACTTGGGTCAAGAATATATATGAATAATTTATAATGAGTTAATTTTATTTTTACTTGTGTGGGATGAGTGTTCCAGTTATAACATTTTATTTTATTTATATAATTTATGGTGAAGAAATTATGTTAACTTCTTCTTAATAGAGTAACCCATAATTACTCATGTAAAGTGGGTAGGGGGAGGGGGGGGGATGACATGTGTTTCATACATTTGTTTTTTAAAATTAATGAATTTATTTGATTTTTATATATTTATTTTATTTGTTTTTAATTATTATGATTATGGTTATTATGATTATTTATGTTCTGAATTGTAACTTATAAATACTCGATAAACGAAACAAAATGAAATCTGTTATCCCACGCATAGGTGTAATGGTTTTCGTTTTTCACCGAATTTATGGGTTTTAAAAGGAGATGCCATCTTAATTTTTGTCCGGGGCTTTTGTATATTTTCTTTTCTTTTTATAATCTCACGTATATTATACACTATTCAACAAATCTGCTTTGTATGAAACAACATCAATTATTTATTAAACGTGACTTAGGTTTACTATTCTTTAAACACAAAATAATTAACAAAACACTTTAAACGTGAACGACATGAAAATGATTAAATATTAAAAACGGAACTGGTGGTATATTTCTGGCGCGTGTGTCTTGGCGGCAACAGAATTACATCGATGACTCATTCATTGAAGAATCTGAGGTATCAATCGATAAGTTGTAAAAATAAGTCGCGGAACTGCAAGGTTGTGCAGAATCATTGAGTGTCTTGCGAGTATGAATGGTATTGTCTCGTGGGAGACCCGTTCAAAGAAGGTGCTGATTTCGCGTAAGTCTTTGAAATATATTAGATTGTGTGTTATAGCGGCGCTTGTTGAATTTCTGATACATTTCACAGTATCGATGCGAGTTTCTTGTATATTTCAGTTTGTGTTCTTGTCTTGAAGGTTTTTTTGTAATTTTCTTATTAATAGACACAGATATTCTTTAAATATTCAGAACATATTGATATTTAAAAAAAAATCTTTGTCGTAGAAACACCTACTTCATTAAAGCAAAATTATTAATAAACCCACGATATTTTGTGTAAAATAAAAAAATAAAAATTTCAAGAACCCTTTGATTCATGCATGTATGTGGTAATGTTTCTGGGTAACTTCTTATATTACATTGTTCAGTGTTTATAATTATAATTATGTGTATGTTTTTATTATTTAATTTACAGTGTCGTTGGACGGATTTTCAAATTTGGGAGGTGGGGGCTCTTTTATATGGGGAGGGGCTCATTTATTTGGATGTATAAAATGTGTTGTGTGAAACCGCTAGCCTCGCAACCACGATGCCCCTCAAGGAAATTTTAAAATATTAACTTCCTTTATAACGATTCTGCGTGTGTTTGTCTTTTTATCTGAGACATTTTTAACCTTATTAAAAACTGGCGAAGAAAGTTGAGAGCTGAGCCCCCTAACACCCCACCCCTCAACCCCCTCTCCCCGACTTCTACGGGCCTGAGTTAACCCAATTTATGCAGTTACACAAACCTGCTACAAGTCGATTTTACACAGATATGTTGATTTTCACTTAAATTTGAAACATACAAGTCCTCTGAGTGTGTGTAAAATTTTCCAACATGACAATTTTCTACCGGACAGTGTCCCACAATCAGATATTTCAATGCCTGGTATTGTCGGCTTACTAACTTACGGACAATTAAATCTGTGGACTATTAAATCTTCATCGCTGGACTCCTGACGTCATAAACACACAACCCTTAACTGTCAAATTTGTTAATTATGATTAACGAGCTTTTAATATTTGGTGGTAAATGTTTTTAATTATACGCATTTTAGTGCATTCTCGAGTACTCATTAATTTTCACACATCTGCTTTATCTTCCTGCGTAATTTCCTCCATTACCACACCTGATACTCGCCCGACTTGATGATACTAATTTGTGTGCTGGAACGCGGGTTGGGAAATTTATTGAATTAATGTTTAAAACACACATGCTTTTGCTGCATGTTCTGTTAATTGGTTTATTGGAGATACCTGCGTGTTATGATCGTAAACCTAGACGTGGTTGATTTAGTTAATGCGATATGGAAACATCTGTGTTTATATTTTTATTGCTAAGGAAATGATAGCATTCTTTAAATAGTGATTTCGTGGACGGAGAGAAAAGGAAAGGATTGTTTGTTTAACGACACCCCAGCACATTGTTTAGATTTCAGATATATCGCATTTTGCGACTCAGGGCCCTTAGAGGAAACTCGCTACCGCCACAGAGACCATGCGCGGTTCCATGGTGGGGACGGAGGGGCGCACCCGGCGCAAGCACCCCCTAATTTTCGGGCAACGAACATATTTCCTATGTAAACCCTTCGGTGCTCGCAAGGTCGGGCTTCGCCCTACATAGTTCCCCCCCTCCCCCCATTCACAATTGCTGGAAACGCGCCTATAGACTACTCTTTCCGATTAGCAGCAAGGTATCTTAAAAACGTTATATAGTAATATTATTATGTTTGTTCAATAATATAGTTTCATTTATCAAACAAGATCTATTTTATAGTATAAGTATTTTTTTTTTAATGTTTCGGGTCAGCGGATATGAACTTGCGACCATCTGCCTGCCAAATGCGTGGATAACTGTTTTTAATTGTGTAACGGCTGGCTGGAAGCCTGTTATTAACACACAACATTCGCTGACACGTGTCAGGAAACAAATCTCGTTATGTTTACCTGGTATTCGTCACGTGGAGTAAACTATATCTCAATAAGCTTTGTTTTATATATCATAGTGCTATTTTTAATAGGGTTTAACTCATTTATTGAAGATCTATTAAACAGTTAATATAATAATAGAATATCTCGCTCTCTCTCTCTCACTATATCCCACTCTTTCTCTCTCTCTCAAACACACACACACACACACACACACTCTCGCTCTCTCTCTTTCAAGGATAATTTCTTTTCCTATTATTTTCATCCACTGAAGTGACCCCCAAACAATAGCAGGAGTTACAATAAAAATATTTTGATCCCACTTTTATTACAATTATCATATTCACCAAGCTAATATAAATAGCTTTTGAAATGTTATTTCTCCTCTATGCCCCAAAATTAACACCAGGTCATAGGAACACTCAAATAAAACGTTCCCTGTTGCTTTAATTAAATTATCTTTCTTACGAACATCGCTGATCAAATTATGACATCTTAGAGGTGCTGACCGTTTCCATTTTATCGGATTTCACCACGGATGTGTTTACACCAATCCAGCGCGTATTAATACAATTATTCAGCCAGGGATCTACAAACATTTCTGTTGAGTTCGTCGGGTCTTACCGCTGGAAGATGTGGCGAATTTTTATCGTTAATAACTCCGTTTTGGCACCTAGCTTCCCAATCAATATCATGAACCTCTGACATTTAGAGAAAAGCGCCATCACAATCAACGCCCGTGCAATAAGACTCGGATGAACGAGGGAAATCAAAGTTGAAATAGTGTGATCTTTTTCACATGTTTGTATGGGAGAATTTTAAATACGTCGCGTTCACAAACATCACGTATTCAGCTTTTCACAAAACCCTTTTCCCCCTTTTTTCTATAATAATCAGTGGTTGTCGTCATTCATCAAAGTGAAATTTATAGTTTGCCTGTGGATAATTTTTGATTATTCATGTCAGTGGCGAGATTGTACTCGGTATATGAATGTATTCAGTAGGGACTCTGGCGCCGGGAGTCGTAAGATCAATTGCACTCCGTTTTCTTTGATTGATATAGCATAAACCATTGTAGCTGCGGTCCAGGGCCGAACCTTGTATAAAAATTGGGAAGGGGAGTAGGGTGAGTTTTAAAAATAGATTTTTTTTTTTAAATCATTATAAAATACCACCATCACCACCATGGGGGTAAATCCCGGGGAGGACGGTGGGACACGCCCCCCCCACTTTTTAACAGGGTGGACGCCTATATAATTACCCCCCCCCCACACACACACACGTTTGCTTAGAAAAACTGAAAATTTGTTCCGTCCCCCCCCCCCATTTCTGGAACGGGTTTTCGCCCTTGACCACCACCACCACCACCAACAACAATAATAATAACCATGGCAAAATGAGAAAATACAGAACAAGACAGACAATAAATTATTAACCAGAGGATTTGAAAATATTCATTATTAGTTTACAAAACAATCACTAGACAGTTTTCTAAAGACGCTAGCTTTCTCAGTTAAATACTTTATAAACTTTATATATACTGGGTTTTGATTGATAGAATTATATGCAATATCGGATTTACCTATAGGGTTGGCAGGCTGATGCATAGGGCCTCAAAATATTGGGGCATCCGGTCAAGATGAGTAATATTTTTGAATAAGATGCATCTTAGGGCATCACAATCCGCAGGGGCCTTACAAAATTTCTGGGTTTTTTGTTGTTTTTTGTAAAATTGTATATGGCTTTTGTGTGTACAGTGGTTTTTAACAAGGGATCTCCAAACTTTATATAGCTTAGTGAATCACCAAGCCTAAATCTGGCATTGATTATGTTTCAAACCTTGTAGTCGTTAATTATACAATAAACAGGCGCGGTTCCATGTGAGGCGCACTCGGCGCACGCCCTTCCCCCTAATTTTTGGGAAATGAAATTTTTTCTTGTAAAACCCTAAGCGCAAGTACAGGCCAACGTAGCACTTACAAGTTCCATAAGCACTTCTCCAAAGTTGCGCCCACCCCTTATTCACAATTGCTGGAACCGCCCCTAATAAGCTAGTTTCTTTAAACAACCAGTCCTTTCCTTTAACTTTGAGATGATGGTCTTCTACCACTGGAACATTTTCGCCAGTATTCTCGGGAATGTTCGTCACTATTTATGATTGGCGGAAATAGCCGAGGAGCTTTAAGAGAATCTGCTACCTCACTGGAAGGTGACGCGTCTCCATTGGGTTCATCAGCAGATGACCTCGCCTCTGTGGTCACTCGAAGAATTTGGTTAGCTGTGTATTGATCAGGATGCGATGCATGCTTGATGGTGACACGAAGCCACAGTTAGATATTGAACATGCCGGACATGGACTAACTCATTTACTTGTTTATATCAAGTTATCGACTCTAACCTTTAAGGGGAAACGACACCATCGCACGCAACGCCACTACATTTGACAGCGGTAGACCGGTTAACTAGCAGAACAGTGGCGTGACGTCACTAAGGATAGGTTCAGCGCTGAAATATACAGTGACGTAACAATACCGTCCATCACATCTGAACCCCCCCACCTCTGAGAAACCCTGCATCCGCGCCTGATAGGTCATGTATGTTATAATTATTATGTTATATTTGACCGTCGTCAAAGAGCTTGGGTCAATAATAATAATAATTAAATAATAATAATAAATAAATAATAACTATAATACAGTTACATAAATTAGTCGTAGTAGTTGTAGTTGTAGTAGTAGTAGTTGAAGTTTAGTAGTAGTAGTAGTAGTAGTAGTAGTAGTGTAGTAGTAGTAATTGAAGTTTAGTAGTAGTAATAGTAGTAGTAGTAGTAGTAGTAGTAGCAGTAGTAGTAGGAGTTGTAGTAGTTGTTGTAGTGTATTTATATATAGATATAGCATATAAAATTTGAAATGTCAAAAATATATTTTAGGACATGTCAAAGATATCAAAGGATATACATTTTAATATTATTTTAATCTCAGAGTATGTCTAATAACCTCAGATTCCATGGATTAGATTTTTTTTAATGATTTTAAAACTTAAATTTGCTTTTCAGAAAGATCTGAAACTTATGCGTTATTAATTATACGGTATTGAATTACATGCAATTCCACTTCTAATAATTATAAATCCACCTTAATGATCGTAATAACCCTAATACGTATAGACATTAATCTGTGTTCTTTCGGGACATGGACATCCCATCAATGTCGGGTTTTTTTTTCACAGACACGTCCGTTGGTTTAAAAATCTATACCTTGTTTTACAAGATTCCCACATTCGGCGGATTGTTGATAACTCATTATATTGTTTTGATTTGTGGATCGGCAATCGATTTTACATGTTTTAATATTATCTCAGCCTTGGGCGGTGTAATGTGAAACTTGTTCTGACATTCTGAAGTACCGGAAATTAGCATCACGGATTTCGGTACTTTATGTCAGTGAAACGTGGGCTTTTACACCCACGAAACACCCACGGTGTAATGGTCAATTGCTATCCGGGGCTTAGTTGTTCAAACTTTACGCTAAGCTTAACGGCATTCAGGCGCGGATAAAGGTTTTAAGGAAAGGGGGGGGGGTTCATTTGGCCATCTTCTTTTTGGTTTCCCATTTTAAAGGTATTTTCAAGTGAGGATTGAAGAATTATAACTATTTAAATCATGTGGGGAACCACGACGAACCTAAATATATTAAGTATCCGTTTTAGCTTATTTCTTATTTTTTTATACACGAAGTAAAAAATTGTTTCTTAGACAAAGGGGGGTTAAAACCCCCACCCCTCTGTGCGTCCGCTAATAGTATTTTCAATATAGTTTTGATGAACGAGTCTTTGTTATTTCACTTAAATGTATTATTATAATTAAAAAAATAATAATAATAAAATATAAAATAAAATAAAAACAATAGAAACAAACAAACAACAAACCCCAACGTAGTGAATATAATAGGGAATTTTAAGGGCAAGAAAAAAATTTGATATTCTCAAATAAATATTCTAATACAGAAAGTATAAGCGATATTTCATTCTAACGATCAAAAAGGCTGTAATAACCGAATGTTATAATTACAGTGTTTACATACGTTACATTTTTTACATACGTTACAGTGATTACACGTGTCACGGTGTTTATATACGTCACAGTGTTTACATTCTTTATACGTTATTACTTGGGTCATTGCTTTAAAAAGTAGTTTTTTATGTAGTGGTTATGTTATCGGTAGGTACTGGGATCAAATCTCAGTCAAGGCATTAGATGGGATTTTTAAACACAGTAACAAATCCAATCTAAAGTGAGTGTTCAGCAAGGCTGAACATATAGGTGCACGCCCAGAGGGTCAGGAACACCCCCCCCCCACACACACACACTTTTCTCGAAATCCTGCATACGCGCCTATACTAGCACCGCTCAGTGATCCACAACTGGTTTATCACAGGCTGTGGTATGTGCTATCCTGCCTGTTGGAAAGCGCTTATAAAAGATCCCTTGATGTTAATTGAAAATACAAGCCTATTTGACGGTAACGGGTTTCCTATAAAGACCACGAGTCTGAAAACACCATATGTCCGACACATTGCAGCTGAATAAACAATGTGATAGGATGTAAACAACCAATCCTTTCCCATATGCCCCCACCCCTCGCCGCCCTCTCAATAATCCGCGGCGCCGGTTAATTGAGACAATAAGTGCACTAAACTACACTTTTATTGAGTACGTTTTAGGCGCCCTTCAACTGACTGATGGCGCCCCTATTCAGTCTTGTCCCCTCTGCAATATTTAAACGGCTGCGCGGGTACTGTATTTCATTGACTGAAATATATTTTATTGTTTTTACAAAACAAATGGATTAGGCACGTTTTCCACCTTACTAGGCCTTCTCCAAAATACATACATCATAGACGACAGTAAAGTGTTACATTTATACAATATAAAATATGAATAAAAAAATAAAATGATTATTTATGGAAGAAAGAAAGAAAATAAATAATAAAAATAACTGAATAAGAGAGAGAGAGAGAGAGAGAGAGAGAGAGAGAGAGAGAGAGTAAAAAAAGAGAGTGGGGAACATCTATTACCTAATTACAAACTTCAGGATGTCTAAAAAAGATACAGAATACTTCATAATAGATATTACAAACAAAATGTTAGAAGTCAAGTGTTATTTTAACAGTAAAAATAGCAGACAGTGTTATTTTAAGGGTGAAAATAGCAGCAAGTACTTTGCGGTATCTATTTAAAAATAATAACAAATGTCTTGTCTGGATGCCTAAATGGTGAATAATATGATCTGCGTGTGAAGTGGTGAAATGCATGGAGAATGGCACACATACACACATACATCAACAAACGCATTCCCTGACACTGTCAGATTGCCAGCAAATGATGAACTTTGAAAGGTGAATCTGCAGAAATAGAAAACAAAAGTACGCCAATGCGTGTACAAACACGTGTTTCGGGTGAATTAATCCTGGTTATTAAACAATATAATGTGCTTTGACTATCACGGATTTTTTAATTGTTAAATTGTGTACGTATGTTTATAATTTATTGCTTATAATCCTTATTATTTATGTCTGAGATAGCACGTCAGGTTGTACTGGGTCCATGTTTTTCAAATATTTATAAAGTCTAGAATAATTATGTAACCCGGGGTTGAATAAAGACGCAAAGAAACGAAACTTCATCATATGGTTTTATTTCTTGGAATACTAATAAAAACCTACAAAATAAAAATACACAATACTTAATAACATATCACATAATCAATATAACATATCAATATAACATATCAATATAACATATTAATATAACATATCAATATAACATATCAATATAACATACAATAATCCACGCGTGTACCATTTTCATATAGCGTATAAAATAAAATTATTAATCATGTACATATTTCACCACCCGATTTAATAACAATATAATAAATATATAACATTGGACTTAACAGACATCTGACTTTAAATACAAGACAAAGAATATATTACCTATATATATATATATATATATATGTATATATATATAAATTTAACTTTGCAGTTAAATATAATTAAGTTGATATAAAAATGATGTTTCTTTGACTACAGAAATAGAATGAATGACAAGGGTGGGGTTGGGATGGCGGGGAAAGGTGGAAAATTACCCAGCATGCAGTGCTACTGTCAATGTAATCAGTCAATTGTGATCTGTCACTAGCTTCACGTGCAATGGATCACATGACTAGTCAACACCCTCTTGTACAACCAACCGATAAATATTAATAATAGGCTGAATTCTGAAATAAAGATAATTTTAATTAATAATAGAATACATTTTTAATTAATATTAATATGATAATTAAATTACATAATATAACCCTGGTTACAATTAGTCTCCCAAATCGTCTGGAAAATTTAAATATAACTATGGTTAACCTTATGGCAAGGTAGTAGGCTGTACTATGAAGATTCATTACTCACTGGCGTAGCAATCCCACCCTACCCAAATACCACCTATTATATTTGTCTGTCTTGCAATCACGTTAGTGTTGTTGGTGCCTCCTTGTAGTAGCTCAAAATACATTTTATACGAAATTCACTAACTTTGGAAGCGGAGGGAGGTGGGTGGGTGGGTGGGGGTTGCAAGATGAGTATGAGCCCCCCACTTATTAGATATTTCGTATATATTTATTCATTTTAACTTATAAATATATATCTGTCTGTGTGCCCTCCACCCCCACCCCCACTTTTCCACACCTTTCTACACCACTGCGAAACGGTAGTTACGCGTGCCTTTAAACTAGGCTTTGTACCTTCAACGGTTTTATGTTTTAACTTGTAAATGTTATAATAATATTCTAAATAATTATATTCTCTGTAACGAAATTAGTCTACTGGTCCATGAGGGGAGTGTGGATGGAAGCATATGCTTAAAGAAACCAGTGAGATGTCCAGACCCCATCTGCCACCAATTATTATTACATTATAATTTGGCGGTACTATCTGTGGCTCCCGCTTTTTCAGTATTAAATGAATACTCCCACGGACCCTAGACCTAATTAATTTCCAAACAAAGAATTAATTTCAAATATAAACATTTGATTTCTCCATAGAAATACTTCATTCAACTACTTACATAATCTCCGCATCTCGCTTATTATCAATATTTTTGAAATAATAATGAATTATGCTAACGGACAAGTAAATCGAAAACAACGTTGAATGTGTAACTTATATATTGCGAGTCATGTGACGGGTTATTTTAAAACTGATGAATATTTTTGTAGCTGCAAAAACATTTCGTACCAATTTATTTCGCCCCACATGGAGTTCCAGTATCGAAATTTGAAAAGTTTAAATGTGAAAAAAAACGACCGACTCGTCATGGAATTCCCTATACCATGGTTCAGTTCAAATGTCTTGCGTTATATGAAAACAAGATTTAATAGAACAAATGCATGTAAGTTTCATTCGTAAACAACATTTAGACCTCAAAGCCACTTAAATTCCGTAGAACTATACCTTTAATAATCTAAAAAAGATTTTTGACCCTCCCCGTTTTAAATTTGTGCACCCGTTCCTGCTTATCCATTATTCATTCTACTTCCGTTTTACAATCCACACCTCTTTTCAGATGTTTTGTAAACTTTTACATTGCCCCCTCCCCTTTCCTCCCTTTTACGCAGTGGCAACGCCCCTGACCTGATGTTATGACTGTTTCATTCCCTGAAATGGTTCACTTAATTATCGCAACAGAAACCTATTTTTAACTTCCGTAATTCTCCTCTATGACAGATGGAATTCGCCTGAACTTCAGTACTCCATTTCACATCCTGGAAGAATGCCAAACTCGCGAGCGCGTACTTTTCAAGAGAGGTGCGTATTTCCACAGGTAACACTGCAGGTCGGCGATTGCACACAGGCGGACAGCATGTGAAAGTCCGCTTTAGGATATTGCATGAAATGCAACATGCACCTGGGAATTTGCATTAATTCACCTGGCGTCGAGACACATTTTTCAAGTTTATGGTGTGAAGAAATAGACCATGTTTAACACGTGTTTTCCGAGCAAGGTTGCGTTTTTTTGGAATGGTTATTGAAATCGGTGTTTTTCCTGGATTTAAGGTAGGTTACCTGGCTGAAGATGCGTATTTCAAAAGTGGGGAAAATAACACGTTTAATACGTTTGTTTCGAGGTCGCGTTTTCAAATGATATAATTATTGATCAACATTTTAGAAAAAAATTAATAATATAATTTATCTAGGCGCTGATGCAGGATCTTTGAAAGAGGGGTCCAAATGTGATGGGTAAAGGTTAATTTTCACGTCCTGCTAATTGTAAAAAAAATTAATAGAAAAAGGGGTGGTCTGACCCCCCATCCCCAGGATCCGCTACTGTTATCTGTTAATAAACATAATAAACAATGGTTTGCGTGAATTGTTTATCATTCAGTTTTAGGTTTTATTGTTTTGTTGTGTGTTCCGAACAAGATTATTTTGGTGGAATCATAGTAAAATCTGGGGGGGTTTTCTGGATTTAAGGTAAATAGTTTAAGGTTACCTGTTGAAGATGCATATTTTTTCATGTATGTTTCTTTAGAGCGAGGAAATATATCACGTTTAACACACTTGTTTCAAGGTTGCGTGTTCGGGATAATGGAATGATATAATGTACATACATTTATTTCTTGATTTGAGGTAAGTTACCTGTACAAGATGCATATTTCGTGGTGTGTTCTTTGTAGTGTATGTTGTCGAGAACTCAATTGTGTAACGTATATTAACGTGCTGTTGGGTATGGAAGGATGTGTATTTTCAGATATGTTAATGAAATCTGCGATTTATCTTCATTCAAGGTAGATTACCTGTTGAAAGATTAAAGATGTAATAGATATTGATTTGTATGGCAGTTGTATAACCTCGTTCTTTTCCCCCTTTTTTTTTTGCTTCAATGATTATGCACGTTTATTGAGGAAGGTCACGTGTTTCAAATGATAGACAAGAACTCGGTGACTTTTTTCAAGATCTTAAGTAGTTACTTACAAGATGCAAATATGAAATATAATGTTGGATTTTATGTAGATTCTCATAATTAATGTTTATAATTATAACATATTTCTGACATTTTCCATCACCAAAACAAAAGCTAAGGCTTGTGCTTATGAATTATAGCTATACAATTAAACCAGACCACATAATGCACTAGCCAGGACCCATTTAAGATCTTTCTCATTCCAGCCAGTGGTCCACAACTGGTATGTCCTGTGGTCTTTGGAAAAGCCGATTTAAAACATCGCTGGTTGGTAATCCATAAGAGTACATTATGCAGCGGTAACGGGTTTCATATGTAGACCATGAGTCATAAAAACGGTGTGTTTGACATATAATAGTTGATAAATAAATAATGTGCTGGGGTGTAGCAAAACAAAATTAAACAATCCTTTCTTATTTAATGATTAATGTTTGAAATTGCAGTGTTCGTTCATTGTTCACAAGATGAATCATTGAATTATCCCAAACTGAAAGATGATCATTTTTACAATGTAAAGCAATATAGGTTTCTTGTTTGATGATTAATTTTTGAAATTGCAGTTCTTTCATTGTTCACAAGATGAATCATTGAATTATCCCAAACTGAAAGCTGATCGTTTTTATTATGTAAAGCAATATAGGTTTCTTGTTTTCCCCCCAAGTCGTTGACTAAACTCATGAATCAGACACTGATCTAGTTATTTCGCGAGGATTACTTGATACCGGTGACTTGTTATCAGGGATGGGGTTTCATCACAGTATTAAAGCATGGTGGTCTGTCTGAGGTGCGAGAAGTTCGTGGATCATTCCCTGTTACACATTCCTTACTAGAGATATATGATGGCAAGGCAAAGGTCTTCAGTTTCTGGTTTTTACGGCAAAGGTGAGGTAGTGTAGCCAGACATATACAGGATGTTTCATATTATCTGACCTTATTCTGCTCATTTGTATTTTCTACACACATCAGTATACAATAAATTGGAAAGCATAGCCTTATGGCAGACGTAATAAATCTTTATGTGATGTATAATAGTTTGGCATTACCTTCACGACAGTCAATACGTTTCATTGTCCATTCATAAAATATGATGTCCATTCTGGGCAATTGTGACTTCACGTCTTTGTTTAAAAGTTACTTGATAACATTTGCGCACGTTTTTCATGACTTTCAATTGATTTTGCGTATTTTGATGTTGGTAAAACGTTCTATCTATCTACTTCATGATTGTGCATAAATAATTTTAATATGTTAAAAATTGACGAAGCTATAGCAGTTTCTTATAAGGACGGATGTTATGAAACACCCTGTATTACGGTTTCCTACATGTCGAAAGGTTAATATGTCAAGACTTAAGAGAAAATTGACCTTGAATTTCAGACTTCAAGAATTAAGATTTATGTGGTATTTAATGTGGGGTTTTTACTTTTCAGTTTTCGCCTGATTAAATACCACAATACACACACACGCACGCACACACATACACACACACAGACAGACAGACACACACGTATATCCTATCAAAACATTGAATTCTCTTAAACTTTTATCACTATCATATCGACTATTAGAAGATAATATAAATATAAAACCAAGTTTGCATACTTTAAAAAACATTTTATTGTTAAAATGCAATTGAGGAAAAACTTTTTTATATTTAGTTTTAATTTTAGGAAGACCCTACAAAATTTTTAATGAAGTCTGAGGTACAATTTTCTATTTTGAAATATCCTGCTGTTCAAAACTCCCACGAAAATGTCAAAAATGTATTTTATGGAAACAAAAGTTATCATTTATAAATCAAACCACTTTAATTATATCTTGAGTATCTAGATTAAACTACTTTACCCACCTACAGCGCAATCAAGTATTTCACAGTGCAAGTTGTTTGAACTGACTTTGTACTGACGATGAACTTATTTGAACTTTGAGGGGGATACAAAATGTTTTTTTTTAAATTTATTTAACGACGGCTCTAGAGTACATTCATTTTTATCTTACCATCAGCTATAGGCGGTCAATCATATGATTCTGATATTTATTTAGAGAAAACCCGATGCCACACATAGGCTACTCTTTTTGATAAGCAGCAAGGGGTCTTTTATATGCACCCTCCCACAGGCAGGACAACACATACCACAGCCTTTGATGAACCAGTTGAGGGCCACTGGTTGGAACGGAAAATAGCCCAAGCGGCAAATGAGTCCATTGATATATTTTAAGCAAACAAAACTTATCATTTATAAATCAAAACTTCAATATCTAGATTAAGGCACCTACAGCGCAATCAAGTATTTTGCGGTGCAAGCTGTACGAACTGACTTTGCACTGACGTTGAACGTATTTGAACTTTGAGGGGGACACAGACACATTACTAGTTTTAATCGTAGTGGTGATCGTAAACACGCTAATGTAAAATTTGTAATCGTAATTGTATAAAGATATACAGGTTGTTATATTTTAAACGAGATTGTAGATTTCCTGTCTACGGACACGACTTATCTTACTATGACGTAGTTATACAACTATTTTCTTGTTCTCAAAATCTACTTTATCTACAAAACAACTTTCTGAGACGTCAATCGCAATTTTTTTTAATATATAAATGGCTTTGTACCTATTTGCAGTTGAAGCCACGAAGTAACACATATATTTACAAACACTCCAAAAGATGTATCGTTTGATATATATAAAAAAAAATTAAAAAAGAAAAAAAAGTTTGTTATAGATGGTTTTGTATCTCTTTGCAGTTGAAGCCACGAAGCAACACACATATTTACAAACACTTGAAAAGATATATCGTTTGATATAATAATAATAAAATAATAATAAAAAATACCTTTATGATAGATGGGTTTGTACCTCTTTGCAGTTGAAGCCACGAAGCAATATTTCAAACACTCCCAAGAGATATATCGTTTGATATATAATTTTTTTTAATAAAAAAATGAAAAAGTTTATTATAGATGCCATGATGGTTTGGTACCTCTTTGCAGTTGAAGCCAAGAAGCAACACATAAATATTATATTTACAAACACTCCTGGTCCAAAACATTTCATTTGATATGGTTCAGTTGTATTACAAACGAAAATCCAATTAGATAGAAATGCACTTTTTAGTAGTTAACAACAGGAAACGGCATTATATATTTACAAACGCTCGTGAAGATATGCAATTTGATATGATTCATCCGTGTTACGAACGTAAATCCAATTACAAAGTATATTTGGATTATTCTTTCTTATCTTACAGAACGGAAATTGATAAAAGGAAAGAACTATCTAGTTAACAGCATTTAGGTGCAATGTTTAATCTCTATATTAAACATACGGTGATGATTCATTCTGTGCAAAGGTAACGCACGTAACTGTACAATCAGAGTTTAAGAAGATGTTTGTTGTTCATTCAGTATTTTCCATTTTTCTTTGAAGAGCACCAAGGCACGATTATCATTAATAAACAATTCCTAAGATTTCAGTATTTTTCGGGAAAGGTGAGTGAAGTGTAACACACGTGTAATGTTACGTAACGGTAAAGCATACATATACTCAACCAAAAAACCCAAACAACATGTTGAAATATTTTTTTTTTATGGGGTGGTGACAGTCATAGTCCATCTGCAGCAAACATGTGCAACTTGTGATATTACTGCGCGTGCATACCTCTTCCTAAATGGTGTGGTTATCTAATTTCAGAATTTCTGCTATGAATGTCGTCTGCTTTATGAAATAAACGTCTATTGATTACCTGCAAACTTTCTTTTTTGGTTGAGTATATAATAGAATGTGAGTGTTTAAGAAGAAGTTTGAAATTAGCCAGTGTTTCCTATTTTTTCTGTAAAGAGAACCAAGGGTGGATTACAAGAAGACTATTTTTCAGAAAATTTAAGTGAAGTGTAATAAACGTAACGTGACGTAACTGTAACGTGACGTAATGGTAACACTCATAACGATGAGTCTGAGTGTTTAAGAAGATGTCGACCGGCCTCCGTGGCGCAGTGGTTAAGCTATCGGACTCGAGGTTGGTAGGTACTGAGATTAAATCTCAGTCGAAGCATGGGATTTTTAATCTCAGTATCGGCTCCAACCCAGAGTGAGTGCGCCGCAAGGCTCAGTGGGTAGGTGTATACCACTTACACCGACCAGTGTTCCACAACTGGTTTAACAAAGGCCGTGGTA
>JAULBS010099817.1:0-12765 GCA_032355785.1 Symmetromphalus regularis | reverse complement strand
TTTTTGGAAACTCACATTTGTCATTATGCTTCTCATGTGTCCTCAAAATTGCCTTGGTGCCCTTTTGATTGCTAGAACTCTAAGGCAATAATTGCTGTGCCCCTCAAACACCATAGTCCAACTCCTGTCAGTGGTCTCCCCAGTATTCAGGAAAGGAATGGAGGGAATTGGCAGAGCTTGTTTCACTTATAGGAAGGGATGGGACTTAAGATTTGCAGGGTACACATACTTTGAAACTTGTCTTTGTATATATATTCAAGATGATAAATGACAAGTGATTTTTGATAGCGGACTAAATAAACAGATGGTTGATATTACTATCGCTGACAAATGGATGGCGGGCGTATTCCAAATAAGTCTTAAGAGATCGTGGGCCCGCCATGTCTTATGACATATAGCGAGACCCCTGCCTGTGTATACTACATACCTGTACAAAATCGGACTTCTCATCAAGAGCTCGCTTCTGTGCCTCCAGGCTCTCAATTTCCTTCCTCATCGTCTTCTTTTGGTGATCCCACTCCTTACTCTTGTGATGGTATTCCTAAATAAATCACAAACATTCAACTCAAAATCTGCATAACTGAAAAATAGGTTATGCCAAAATAACTTGCATAACCTATTTTGATTTGCTTTGTTTGTACTCCAAGAAAGATTGATATAGAAACTTTATTTAGCAAATTTTACACGAATGGTAAATCAGTTATGCAAAATAAATTAGCAAAACCGATGTACGAACGAAACGATCATTTGTGCAGGCCTGCTCACATATCACACTTGTCTGCCATTAAGAATTGGACATAGCTCATGAGTCAGAATATCCTCCTGAGGTGTGATGGGTAATTAGATCAATCCCCTTTGACAGAGGCCCCATCATTGGCTATTTCCTGCACCAGCTAGTGGTCCACAAGATTTTGTTTTGTTTTGTATATTTTTTTAAATGTTGTTTGAGTGAAACAAGAACACAAGAAGACTATTTTTTCTTACATGTTAAAGTATCCAAGAAAGATAATGTTTTGTGCAATAACTTTCCACAGCAGTTCATTATGATACTCAAATGACTTTGAGTATTCAAGAAATTCTTCTTTTTTTTTCAATAAATGATATTTACATAACATTACATTCACCTCCAGTTTGTCTTTCAGTCTGGTAATCTCACTTTTGCTACCAGTGATTTCTGACGAAACGTCTTCCTTCAGTCGATGGCTGTCCTTCGTCTGCTTTGTGTACTTCCTGTATAACTTGTCATATTCCTTTCTCATCTTATGTACCTGTAAACATTATAAACAGTAAACAAGAACATTCCACTATAATAAGTCATTCAACATTTTTCATTGTTAAACAAATAAGAAGTTTTGAAATTCATTAAAATTTCTACATTTTAATATAGCTATTATAATTGTATTACTTCATAGAAAAAGAATTTCTAGACCCTGTTTCAGAATAATCCAACAGTATTTGAGGAAGATACATGTATTGTCATTAAGATTACAAATGTACTGCTGTTCAAAAAATATGAAAGTATGCTCATTTTCATTAAAAAGAAAAGTTTGTTTTATTTAACGACGCCTCTAGAGCACACTGATTTTTATCTTATCATCGACTATTGGTTGTCATTCATATGGTCATTCTGACATTTTTATTTAGAGGAAACCCACTGCCACCACATAGGCTACTCTTGATTAACCAGTTGTGGACCACTGGATGGAATGAAAAATAGCCCAAACTGCAATAGGGGCGACTGAGAAGGATCAATCCTATGACCGACTGATTCACAGGCAGACACGCTACTTTTTGAGCTACAATTGCCTTCCCTCATGAAATAACCATTGCAAAATGACACAGAAAATGATTTACTGATGGCAGTTACTAGTTAGGTGTCCTTGTAAAGACATTTCAATTTAAAAGGGTGTTAAACTTATTTTTAATCTTGATAACCAAACACCTCTACGTTCATACTCGCAGTGAATCCAAACAGGTGACCACTGACCTCGGACTTTAATTCTACGAGCTGACCTTCATATTCTTGAACAATCTCCGTCTGCATTTTGTTCATACCCATCATCTGACTATGTAGGTCTTCATTCTGTGAACAAAAAAAATACAGTCACATTCTTCATTTTACTTTCACTATTATTTTATTTGCATTTCTATCCTTAAACATTCAAGTTGTTTCGATAATTCCAGTTGAAAAAAATATCTTGAAGATAAAAAAACAAAACATAATCCCCATCCCTATTTTTACAAACTCCTCGTACCTGATAAAATACAGAAACATATTACCTAAATTTGTTTAAACAAGTCTTGAGCTCTTTCATCCACGGGATGAAATAATTATTTCCACTGATTGGGAACCACTGGTTTACATGAATAGTTAATTGTGAACATTAGTGAATGGCCTCTTACTATCACCTCTTTAGTCTTCACGTGAAGGGTGGATGTGTTCAGTCTCAGTTCCTGATCTCTCATATCCAGCTTGGCCTGCAGTGCCTGCATGTCTCTCTCCCACTCGCGCTTCTTCGAACTCAGCATGATGTCCAGCTGTCGCATCAACTCCTGCAACTCTGCCTGACACGACTGAGTAAGAGGACCACTAGGCAATCTGAAATCAAACAATCTTTAAACATAAAGCATCCTGGGATCAAATTTCTTGATGACAATACAAAATTAGCTTTGGTTTTACGTCTGCTATTGCGGTGCTGGACTGGTGTCCTGATTCCGAAGCCATCAAGACAACAACTACTGTGTCCATCAAACAATAACTGTAGAGGCACAGATTTTCTGCGACAATGGAAATGCGGATGGAATCACAAAAAAAACATATCTGAAACAGAATTCCTGATTTTCTACAAAAACATTATTACTTATTTCCAAGTAGCACAGTTTATTAATTAAACATATTTTCCAGCATCATTTTGGAAACAGAAATGATCGATACCTGACTAACTGATATCTGTATGTGTTACGCCAAATTCATTTAGCACACAGACCATCGCCAGTTGTTTGGTTTGTAGGCTTTCGTCAATTTAACAGGAAAACCGGATGTTTTTAAAATATTAGTGTTTGCTCAAATTCTCCAACAATTACATATATTTACTTCTGATGCAGGTAACATCCAATGATCACTGGGTATTTAATTATCACAAAAATTTAGGTTGTGTGTGTTTAAAAAACCCAGACACATACTTCTTCTTTTTCTCAAGTTCGGCCCAAAGATTTGTCAATTTTTCCATGTTGAAAATTCAGAGAATATAGTTTCTGAAAAATAGAAATAACAAAACAAAATTAAATATCATTTTAAAAGAGTACATGCACTTATCAACTACATGCATGTGTAATGGTGTCATTAAATTTTAATAAAACTTTCTTAAATTTTATATTAGAAGTCCCAAATTGATAAAATATGTACACTCATACCCAGTTTCACCCCCTCTATCAAAAGTAACATTTAACATTTAAATTAATAAATTAAAATTAACTTATTGAAATAAGTTTCACTTTATGGTGTATATACATAAATTGAAGCCTATTATATTTTAGAAGAAGCCACTTCAAAATAATAACTTTTTTATAATGAAATATCGGAATGGCAGTGCAATTTCAATGAATTTTGTCCGATATTTTCCTCAAACTTTAATAAATTATAAAGTAAGTCCATTTAAAGTTAAAGTTTAATCATTAACACATACCTCTATAACATTCATCCAAGTATTGTAAAATAAATATATCCATCGTGCAATTTATCAGAAAAAGACAAAGAAGAATAAACCTTGGTTTATGAGAAATGTGGTTACACAAACTACAAATTAGCATCGACAAATCACAGATCTCAAACTTGACAAGTTCTTACCTGTCACCACTTGTAAAATAATTAGCATGCACATTCAACAATACGTCATATTGTAAATAAAAAAACCCATTATGTTAAAGATGCACTCCAAAATAAAATAATTTCTTTTTTAAATAAATAAAAAATGTCAGTATTTATTAAAAAAACAAACAAAATACATAAAGAAGTTAAATTTAAACTGTTTATCAACTGGGTTTTAAGTTATAATACGCTTTCATTAACATAGGTGTGTCTTAAAACATGTACTTAGTAACTGTCAATTCCGGTTGTGGTTTGTGTAGTATTTAATTTCCAATACTGTGGTGCACCAAAATTTAAAAACGTTTCCACAGTAAACTATTCACACGGACCTAACTATCATTAAATATAATAATAACAATAATAATAATAATAATAATAAATGAATTAAAATTTTATTGAATAATCTAACATTAGCATAAGAAAATACGAATTTTAGCCCTCGCCATAACCCGGAAGTAGAAATTGTAGGGGGCGGGTAACTCGGAGGTAGACGTTTTTTGTGGTGGGTGACACCAATATTTACCCGGAGGAAGAGAACCTTTACGAAAATGTTGTTGGTGTTAGAAGATAAACATAAAGAACATCTGGTGTTTCTCAATGATGTTAACATTGATGGTAATCATGTCTCACCCTCAGTACAAACGATTCAAAGAAAAGGAACTTTTTAGTCTTTTAAAAATATTTTGTTTGTTATAAATTTTGACACTACTTTTAGTGTTATAAAGTAAGCAGGTTTTATTGTTATTTATTTAGGCCTATGTATGTGAATTAATGAAAACACACACTTTAAAATCAACCGTTAGTCGTGTTATTGCACCTTCAGCAGTTAAGACTTTCTCTTGTTACTCTCAGTCGATAATAGAATATATTACTGCAAGCTAGTCCAAGCACTTAGAGTCAGACCTCGTGAAATACGTTATTTTCATCTGTTGTTATCTTTTATTTCACTGGGTCTTAAGGTCGGAATACCATTTTTAATATTATATGCCGATAATATAGCTTAACTCGTTTTGCGTGTTGAATCCAACTGGGTCCTGATTTTAACGATTTCGGTGGGAAATGTATAAACGATAAAAAAAAAATGACCACTCACCTTATAGAGTAAACCTTGTAAAATCCATTTTGTATGAATACACATGCTGCACCACACCTAAATAACATTTTAAATTCTTGTGGCAACAATGACAATCGCTTGGATTGGTCTTTATAAAAGCTATAATTCATTACAATGCAGAATCTGATTATTTTTTAAACATTATTGGCACCAGGCGACAAATCGCCTCAAATGGACAATATCTATCATATTAATCTCCAGGCGATTTGTCTCCAGGTACCAATAAAAAAAATTAATAATCAGATTCCGCACTGTAATGAATTATAGCTTTTATAGCGAGAATCTGCATATAATATTAAAAATGGCGTTCCGACCTTATAAATAAAAGATAACAACAGATGAAAATAACACATTTCACGAGGTCCAAGTGCTTGGATTAACTACAACCCAAACCCTATTCATTGATGGTGAAATGTAATGGGCCAGTATGAAGTTTGGCTAGACAAACTACCCTAACCCTGTATCGATTGACAGTACCAAGAGAAGCCCTGCCACAGATTCAATATTCATAGTTTATTACAGGGTGTCCCAAGAGTCTGGAGACAGGAACTATCACTATTTGTAACTATATTTTTTTCGCCCCATAGATTAAATATGAGTTTGTCGAAAGAAGAAAGAATTGAACTGGTACTTCTCAGTGGACGTGAAGATGTTGTTTATTAATATTTCAATTAAATAAAATGTTCAAATATTATTAATATTAATGGAAAATATGCAATTTTCCTATGTGTCCAGACTTTACGGACACCCTCTATAAGACTTATGTTTGATTTTCAGTTGTTCAGGAGTTCTGTCGAATAAGCATGGAGTTCATCCGTAGAGGTACCAACCCCAAAGTGTATCAGAAAGCATCACGTAAGTAAATAAATATAAAAAAACCAGTTCTACCCTTTAAATTAGTGCTAGCAGTCAACAATGCAGCCATATAATTGGTTTGCACTAACACTGCAAAGTAAAGTTTTATTTAACGACACCTCTAGAGCACATTGATTTTTATCTTATCATCGGCTATTGGATGTCATACTGCTGCCACATAGGCTACTCTTTCTCATAAGCAGCAAGGGGTCTTTTAGACAGAACAGCACATACCACAGCCTTTGATGAACCACTTGATGGAATGGAAAACAGCCGAAAAAACTGCAAATGGGTCCACTGAGAAGGATTAATCTGATGACTGACGGGTTCACAGGTAGACACACTACCGTTTGAGCTACGTCCCGCTCCACGCTGTAGCATTCATGGTTATCACAGAAATATAAAAGTATGTTCATTTTCATGAAACTGCCATTACAAAATAGTTTACTGATGGCAGCTAGAGTAGGTGTCATGGTAAACGTGTGAATTTCAAGGACTGAAAATTGCTTTGAGAAGTTTTTTTTCCCCAAGTTTACAGTTGTATTTGTAATGTTGTGCGTCCTACAGTCTTAAAACAACATTTTACAATGAAGAACAATACATGGCTAACTGATATTTAGGTCATACGTTCACACTGTTTTGTTATTAATAACACTCTACTAAAGTGCTTCACAACCAACTGAAGGTAGTTTCAGTTTGTTATGATGTCTTTAGACACACAATTAGCTGCCCTCAAAATTAAGATCATCTTGCGACTGCAATTTAGTTAAAATAATAACAAATATCCAATAATGATAAAAATGTCATTGTAGATCAGTTTTACAACAGCTTTTTACGATGACACTGCTGATTAGTGATTTAGCAAATGCTTTCATTATTTTATAAGGGATGTAGCTCAAATGGTAGAGTGTCCACCTGTGAACTGGTCGGTCATCGGATCGATCCTTCTAAGTAGACCCATTTGCAGTTTGGGCTATTTTCCGTTCCAACCAGTGGTCCACAACTCGTTAATCAAAGTCCATGATATGTGCTGTCCTGTCTGTGGGACAGTGCATTTAAAAGACCCCTTGCTGCTTATTGGAAAGAGTAGCCTATGTGGTGGCAGTGGGTTTCCTCAAAATACATGTCAGAATGACCATATGAATGACGTCCAATAGCCGATGATAAGATAAAAATCAATTTGCTCTAGAGATGTGATTAAATAAAACAAACTTTACTTTTTCATTATTTTATACTTTTATAGGGGAATTTACAATACTGACACTACAATGTACCTATACCTGTACATTGTATGTGACAAAATCTTTATGTTTTAAATCAAAATAAAGACCAGATTTATTTTTTGACTGCACATTTATTTAAATATAACTTTATTTAGGCAATGTCTCTTTCAGAGAAACTGGATGTCAGTGCTGAAACAATTCAACATGGAGTTGAAGGCTTGATGTATCTTTTATCAGAGAGTTCCAAACTAATGGTATTTATGTTTTAACTTTTTGTTAGTGAACCACAGTGGTCCAGTGGTAGGATATAGGACTCTCAAGCTGAAAACAGTGGTTCAAAACCCATTGGAGGCTGGCTCGCACTTTGACTACATATCAAAATTACCAAATGTTTGGCATCCAATAGCCGATGATTAATAATAATAATGTCATTGTGCTCTAATAGTGTCATTAAATAAATAAAAAAACCTTTCTGTTCTACTGAAAATATTTTAAACTGATATTCTACAATACTTTATATTGTTAGGAGTTATCCATGAAATACGCCATTCTTAGGGAGGTAATTGAAAAGAAAGAATCATGTGTTAAGTATCAAACGTAATGTTTGCGACTAATGTATTTCAGATGACACCTGCTGCCACATGTACTACTCTTTCAAATTAGTAGCAAGGGATCTTTTATTTATTTAACAACCCCCCATCCCAGCACAAAAGTGAACATCAGTTATTACAGGTCATACCGTGGTTACAATACCCTTTTTTAAAAACATATATACAAATCAATATTAAAATGTATATACAATACAGGGGTGGCAAATACGGTACAGACATGGCCGTACCACTATTTAAAGAGGTACAGCCTGACTGTACCACTTTTTTCTATTATTTCTGCATAAGTAACAGTTCTTCAGCTCGGCTTGGTTGCCTTTGACAGTCTTGAGCCGTACCCCTATTTTTTACACTGTGCCGCCCTTGCAATATATTGAAACAAAAATATACAAGACCATGGTAAACACACAAATCCACATACTACCCAAACAGGACAGCACATAATGCTCCCTTTGTAATAGAAGTTGTGGACTACTGACTGGAACAAAACATAGCCCAAATGGGTCTGCCTGAAGAGATCAATCTAATGACCTACTGCACCTCATGAGTTATGTCCCTTGGGATTTTTAATCTCAGTATCGGCTCCAACCCAGAGAGTGCTCCGCAAGGCTCAGTGGGTAGGTGTATACCTCTTACACCGAACAGTGGTCCACTACTGGTTTATCAAAGGCCATGGTATGTGCTATTCTGTCTGTGGGATAGTGCATATAAAAGATCCCTTACTGCTTATCGATAAGAGTAACGACATTAGTGAGGCAATAGCGAGTTTCTTCTCTCCTACTAACCTCTGTCCTGGACAGACAGCACAGGAAGCTGAACTGTGTGCCTACGACAGCATGATTGAACCTTAATTGCATATAAGCACGAAAATAAAAACAACCAACCAACCAACCCTTCCAGAAGGTATTTGGATCTATGTACAATACAATCTTAATGAAACCTTGAGTCAGGATCTTTTCTCTACAGGAGTGAAACATGAGTATTTCTGAACAGTAAAATGGTTCTTTGAAAATGACAGTACATTATAAATTTTATTTTTACAGCTGAATGAAGTAGATTTCCAGGATTCCATAATAAGTCTGGGCTTTCATGAAGACATGAGTAAAGCACTGCTACAAATGTACCTTGAGAACCGCCGAGAGATTCGGACAATTCTCAGTGAAATGGCCATGGATTTGCCACATTATCACAACTTAGAGTGGCGGTTTGACGTCCAGGTTTGTAACTACGAATAAAGATGTTTGCCACACAATTACGACTTAATAAAGATACAATGTCCTGATTTGCGATTAGGATAAATTGTTAGATACAAATAACTTTATTCTAAATTTTATGTATTTTCTGTCCTCTCCGATCATCTTTTTAATGAATATAGGAAAAAAAACCCATCTTGTTACCAAATGCTGAAAAACTATTTTAAAAAGTATATACATGTACTGTTATTATAACTTTCTTAAAACCTCACATCCACAATTTTTGATAGCTTGAATTGTGTCCCTTACCAACCTGTATTTCAGTATGGGATATTTTTGTTGTTAGTGGTTGCTTTTTTTTGCATAATCAGGTATATTGATGAGAAAATCATTTTTAGCCTCTTATTTTTATGGTTTTTTAGTTTACAGATTTGCCGACCTAAAAAAACATGAAAGTAAAATAAAACCCCGACATTATATAAATAAGTAAAGACATTCAATGAATGGAAAATTTTCCATCCTCACCATGATTTTAAAAAGAACAAAAATATCTATAGCAATTATATTTTTTATTTGAACTGTCTGACCAGTTTCAGAAAAAAAATTCATACACAGAGTAATAAAATATACCTCCAATATTTCTTTCAATAAAATTTAATAAATAACAAAAACATCAATATATGTATAGTAATTTTATTTTTTATTTGAACTGACCAACTAGTCACAGAAACAAAAATCCTAAACAGTCTTAATAAAACATACCTCCAATATTTCTTTCATTCAAATTTTAAAAATAACAACAGACATTTATATACCATGTAATAAAATATATCTTCAACATTTCTAGCACAAAATTCAGAAAATTTGGTGAAAACACATTGACCTGTAGTCACTTAGAAGTTAGAGTCATTCAAAAATTGTGTAACGGGAAAATGGGAAAGAGTATAAAATTAGATGTTTGTATTCAAAATACATATTAAAACATGTACAGAAGTGTGTTGGTGGTAAAAATAACCGTATGTTTTACAAAATAGTTTTCCAGTTTTATAAATTTTGCCCTAATTTTTTAGGTTAGATTATTTCCTAGTTTACCTTTCCTTTAAATATGAGGTGGATTCTTTTGAGAAATAAATTTAAAAAAAATCAAAAAGTCATTATCTTTACCATTCTGTTACAGCTGGCTAGCCGGTCTCTAAGAAGGCAGATAACTCCACAAATTCTGTTGAAGTTACACACAAAGGACACGGGTACCATGGAAACCCATGTGTTACAAACGGATCCTGTTAATCTGGTGCACATGACAAAAGTGTTGGACAATGCATTACAAGAAATGAAGTCTGCATACTGCAGACGAATTGTGCGAAATATTAAATAAAACATGTATTAAAACTACAAGATATGTTTGTGAATTTTATGTATAAATGGTTTGTTAGATATACAAAACTTGAATACAGGATAAATGTGGACCCTGGGTTGGTGTGGACTATTTTACTGCTATAAAAGAGAGAATTTATTCAAAATAGATTAAACACATCTTTTCCTTATAATGCATTACTTATTTTCTGCAACCAGGCATGATACTGACAAAAAAAATAGTTTTCGCGAAAGGATGTTGCCTCTCATGATGAGAAGTAGAATAGCTTTAACACGACCACGTGCCATGCATAGATGACGATGACTGCGCATGTGTGAAAGGTACCACACCCTTCCTGTTCCTCTCCATTGATCTTTTCTGCATTCAGGACAAAACTGCTAGCTAGACTAGATTTTACACTTCATGTTAAACCCAATGAGAAGATTTGGATCCAAAGAAATTGCTACATAGCAACAATGTAGTCTAGCCTGCACTGAATACAAGTATGATGCACTGACACAATAAACATTCACGCACAGAGAACATAAAAAGCATGGATTTTTTTTCTTCTGTTTTTATTTTATTTTAGTACTTTATTTTACTTTTTGCTTTTCTTGGAATTCCGCAATTTCACAGAGAAGTACCATGCCTGGCAACAATATTGCAATTTTAAAAAAGCTAAAACCTGACCCCAGTTTTGCTAACATTATTGGACTTTTGGTTGCTTGACTGGCACTCAAAATTGTCCCTGAATGCACTTATGTGTACCATACATAACGACAATTTACCATTTATATATTTTTAGGAAGTAGGGCTTTAAATAAATATAGTATCTCTGTGCACAATTTTGGTGTGAAAAGTTGAAGTGCAATAACTTTGTAAGAACTCCGTTTACACATTGTGAGTTCACATCAATCCAGCAAGACCAGACATAAAACTTGTATGTAATAAAAGTTAAAACAAAAATACTTTTCCCAAACCTGCATAAAAATTGAAGATTCTAGCTCAACTGCAGACACTGACATTGTGTGCTCCATCAGAAAAATGTCACAGCATGAACATCCAGCTCAAAATAAGTAGGAGATATTGAAATGTAATATAACAGAAACGGTGTAATATTTATAGAAATATTAGTGAATGTTTATGCCAAGATCTAGACTTATGGCTGAACACCAGACACCAAAAGCAGTTTCATCCACAACTCATTGTATTGTTTTTTTAATGCAAACTGTTTTACTATAAATTTAATTTTCAGTCTTAATGGATTTACTTTGTTTTCTTTACCGTTTTTCATTTATTATGTTTATTTTGAGTTTTTAATTTAGTTATATTTATTATATTTTTTATTATATCATACTGTTGATCAACTTTATACAGTGATTTACTGTACCATATTTTAACTTTCAATCATAGTTGACCCCTCAACATCCTATATTTATTTTTGTGCTGGGGGGTAGTTACACCAATATTCATTCCAGATATAAAGTGGGGTACATCTTGTGAAATCCAAGTGTATGATTAATACAAAACAACTGTGCCTCGCATCTCCCTAAAAATACAAGAACCATTGGGGCAATCTCCAAATTAAAAGTCTGAAAGTAATATCTCACACCATCCCTCTTGTAATACCTGGAACCCCTTAAATGCTCCTTTTATGAAGTCCAGGATCTGTCAATGTTCTGTAACTGTAAAATATTGTTACCATAGAAAACATTTTTTGTTTTCTAATTTTGTCCTATTTCAATTTCCTGGACCAATGTCATGTAACTGGTAAATATTGGCAGAGAACAGATTCTATTTCTTTCCTTCCACCATTATAATATGGTAACCAAATTTTGTTTTCACTGGTGGGTCTGTGTAGACAGGTTTGTCTGTGGTACTGTTGGGAAGAGCAAACGCCGCCTCTTGAAATGGTCCAACCATGCTACCCCTTGTCATCCAGCCTAGGTCACCCTGCAAGAGAAAACATCAAAATTTGGTCATGAGAAAGTCTCCTCTTGGAATGGTTACACTATGTTACACATCATCATTCAGCCCAGATCACTGTGAAACAGAAAATATCAAAATTATGTAACAAAACTGCTAATTCATGGTATGTTCCAACCGTGCTACCTGTGTCGTCCATTCCAAAGTAAAGTTTGCTTTATTTAACGATGCCTCTAAAGCATACTAATTTTAATTTTATCATTGGCTATTGTACATCAATCATATGGTCATTATGACAAATTTATTTAGAGGAAACCTGCTGCTGTCACATAGGCAACTCTTTCCGATAAGAAGCAAGGGGTCTTTTATATGCATTGTCCCACAGACAGGACAGCACATACTACGACCTTTGATGAACCTGTTGTGGACCACTAGTTGGAATGGAAAATAGCCAAAACTGCAACTGGATCCACTGAGAAGGTTCAATCCGACGACCCACAGCTGTCGTCCATTCCAGGTCACCTTACAAGAGAAAATACCATAATTATGTGAAGAGAATGCTAATTCTTGGAATGATCCAACCATGATACCCCTTTGTCATTCATCTTAGGCCACTCTGCTAGA
>JAULBS010099806.1:0-16249 GCA_032355785.1 Symmetromphalus regularis | reverse complement strand
TATTTTTTGATACCGAAATGTTCGGTATTTTGAGATTTTCTCGGTACGGTAAATCAGTATTGACACGATATCGATAGAGAACAGTATACTTAGTATATACTAGCATACAGAATACGGCCCAGCTCTACCATCTGGGCACATCGCTTGACACGCTTAAATGACTTCAGGCGTATATCTGCTTTGACGTCACGGGCTAACTCATTTATTGTCGACAGTTTCCGGCAAACATCGGAGATCAGTGAGTAAAAAGCCCTATTGAAGACTCGCACGCTTAAAGGAGTCCGTAATGGTCGTGCGGTATTTGCGTGTTGCGATTTATGAAGGCAAACAAGTTTATTACGCACCACTTATCTGTTATCTTTTTAAAGAAAAAAAAATGGTTTTAAACGGTTTTACTTGAAAAATAATTGTCAATATAATTATGAATTCTATCTGGATCACAGTCTCAACCTAAATTCTCATTTCATGACAATTTAATCATTTATAAATTTTAATAAATTAAGATGTCAACATACTGTACAGTTTTTTTGGGATCATATTCAGGCATGAAATCTAGATGAGCACGCACATCAAATCGATCTATCATGTTGTCACGGTTACCTTGCCATGGCATCCTACAAATAAAACATTTATAAAATATTTCTATGTGCTTTTATATTGTGCCAACAAACCAAACACAATATGAAAAAAAAGAAATATGCTATCAATGATTTCACTACTTTTTGACAAGTGAAATTGATACAATGTATACTGAAAGCATTAGCTTCACAAATTTGTATTTCACTAAGTTTTCAAATAATTCTGAATACAATTCACGTCAAAACATCTGGTCAGATAGCCAAATTACAGTTGGAAGGTGATGTGTTGTTCACTATTTTCTGTTAACCAAATATTTGTTCAGTGAAGGAACTTCCTCCCACGATTTAGGTTAATGGGTTTTTTAAATAGTAGTAACAATATCACAAAAGCAACCTCTATCCATAAGGAAATGCCAATTTTATAAATAGGATCCCATAATCTGTGTAAGGATGAATGACTGACCATAGCAACAAAATTATTATTAAAATTTAAATATCAACGCTTCAAAAATAAAAATCCTTATAAGTAAAAAATATACAGATTTAGTTTACTCACATGCTCTGTGGACTCTCAGCTGCCATGGCAATAGCCGGATCAAGATGGATCTTATATGGTCGTCCATATACACGCAAGAATTGAGTGGGATCTAGTTTCTAAAAAGAACAATAGCTAAATAATAGAGGAAAAAAATAAAGTATGTGAAAAATAGCAACCATAATATATAATTTTACATTATTAATATTTAAGCAATATCTCTAATCCTGAAAGCAAAATGTATGGAGACAGTTTAGGGTCCATACAGGATCTGAATGAACACTGAAAACGTAATTATTCACTCCTTTTTTCACTAAGTGTTAAGAATTTGATACTCAGAACACATTTAGAATTTAGAAAACACTAACATATTGACAATATTTTTTTTTCTGGTATTAAAAACAAACAACAAATGTTATAAAGGATCCCAACTCTTACAGTTTTCTCATAGAATTCTCGCCTTCGCTCTGCTCGCTTCTTGAAATCTACCATCAACCCACGGATCTTCTTTTCCTGTTTCCGTGCTTCATGCCACATGACTGCTTCTTGTTATAGTCTACTCACTTTATATCATTAATGTATCTGAAATAATAATAATATGAATGTGAATACGAATACTAATATGTAATACATAAAATATAAACTGCAGGCCTCACCATTTCCTTAAAATACCCTATAATAATACTGTTTGCAAATGGTACAAAATTAGTATATATACAATGGTTTACAAAACTATTTCTTATCAGATGAATTCGGTCACGTAAATAGCTTGCGAAATGCATTAAATTTATGATTAAATGTTTTTAAAAGTTTAGTTTTATATATATCAAGGTTAGGAAAAATTCAAAATGCCAATCAGTCTCACCTATGACGTCATTGGTAGGCCTATATGCCTAAACAAATTTGCCTACCTGCACAGAATTTGTTTTCTTTTTTCTTTAATGTTATCATACAAATATAAATTGCGAAATTGTAGTATAAGTTACTATAACATGTTGTTTGTATTGCATTTTCGATGTTTTAAGGTTTTGTTTAGCTAGAATTGTTTTTAAAAAATATACGATTAAAAGCCCCCCAAAACCCAGAGAAACAAATTATAGATTTTAACTCCCATCAATGTGATAAAAACTTTAGATAAAACAATTAACGTAACACGCTCGCTCATTAGATGACCTTGAACTTCACATTCTGATAACCGGTGTATTTCTTTTCTGTTTACCATATTAAAAAGAAAAAATAATAATTATAAAAACGCTTGTGTCAAATAATAATAAATGTCGATATTTACTTGCTTTTTTTCATGTTTTGGCAAAAACTTTTACTTAAAACACCAAAACGTTTACCAAAACGTGAATAAAAGTAAGTAAATATCTACATTTATTATTACTTGACACAATAATTGTTTTATCTAAAGTAGGTAAGAAGTGATTTCTTACGAACTTTAGATAAAACAATTATTGTGTCAATTAATATTAAATGTCGATATTTACTTGCTTTTATTCACGTAAAAACTTTTACTTAAAACACCCATCACTTCTTACAAGTTACTGTAAAATACTTTATTTTCATGGGAACTTAAACATATTTAGCGCAAAATTAAGAACCCGTGAAAAATTAAACCTGACTGTCCAGCTACTGGTAATTGTGGTCAGACTTTCAATCTTTTGATACGATCAATCAACGGTCACGCTTCAATGTTATGTTCTTGTTTAATGTTGAGTATGATTTAATTTTATGTTTGAAAATTCTTATTTTTACTAAATTACTCGTTTTATTTTAAGTTGAATCTTAAACACGTGCTTTGGCTGCCATCTTTGTTTATTTCAGTGTCTGAAGCCATGACAATTAATTACTGTGACCACTGAAATTTTAGTTTCACTGTACACGCACAGAGAGTGGCGAGGTGGACGGACAAGGATTAATATACCAGACTAATTAAACGGATATTTTGCTGTTCTATTACATGAACAATAATTTTAAAATGATCTTAAACGTTTGTTTCTTTCTTTCTGGAATAATATTTCATGGGTGCCAAGTTATGTTTACACCACCCATGTAACATAGTGTATGACACTATCGAATTAAAAGCAGCATTGGTGATTGTCATTTGCATTTTGACATGTACACAAAAATATTTGGTTCGATTTTTAAAAATATGAATTGGCCAGTAATTTACTAATACTAGTATGTAATTTATATGGTATGCAAAAAAAAAAGGTTTTGTTTAATCAACGATAAGCGAAATATTAATTCCGCAAACATGGCAATTTATCTTTAGCGCAAAAATTACACTTCGAAAATAAAGCATTTTACAGTACATATTTTCGATAAAACAATATGTTTGCTCATTGAATGACCTTGAACATCACATTCTAATAAACGGCGAGACTGTTTCTGCTTACCATAATAAAAAGAAAAACAATAATTATCACATTTAGGCATTAAAATTTTAAGAGGCCTGTTAGCCACACTTCCAGGCAATTCTACTTATATTTGGTAACATTGTTATTGTTAATGACCCATCCTTTGTGAGTGGTAATGTCCAGTCTCTTTGATGAGATTCTTACCTTGGTTATGTTTACTTATGACTGCCTTGATAATCACTTAAAGTGATATCAAAGACCCGACAGAGTTACTTTTACAGGGGACAATATTTAGATATCTCAGATATGATCTGAGGTAACCGGAAGTCGGTTCACATGGATAACCAATTGTTCAGTTATGCGAATTTTATTTGCGTAACCCGTGGATTACCTGATTGGTTACCTTAGTTACAATGAAATTATATTTTAAAAACATTATTTTAGCTCAAAGATTTAAAAAAAAAAATTTTTAGTTTCTTTATATTCCTAAAGATAAAATAGCAGCAGATAATTAAACCGTCATCAATTGTCCATGCACATTTCATTAAAACTTTTGGCTCGACTCTATACTGGGCATTTTAGTTTAGACTGGTCACCAAGTTACAAGTGTTGCAATATAACGTTCTCTACTGATTTGCTGTGCATCACGTCTGCATGAATAAACTTCCTGTAATTGTGAAGTTTGCAAGTTTTAATTTCTGAATGTCTAGAGGTCATGACGTAACCAATTTGTGGTTCGCGTAATTTAATTTTGCATAACCGACATGCGAACAGAACAGCGGTTCGCGTGAAATATTGTGCCCAACCCCCTGCTTTTAACCTACTTTATTGTTCTGATTATACCTCAAGGCACCCAAAAAGGACAAATTGAAAAGCGGTACTAATAACGTATTCACCGTTTCTGTTTCCAGTAACTGAAGAAACAATAATTAACACACAGCCGTTCTAATTCTTGGACCGGCACGAGCGTTTTACAGGGCTTCTAGAATTTTTTTTAACTCCACAAGCCTGTCAGACCAGTGATCTTCAAAATTCACTAGCCCAACTTAAACTTTTGTTAGCCCTACCTCCTAAAAATAAATGATCAGATCGACTTGCCACATTTTGCAGGATTTTTTTTTTTTTTTTTTTATACATAAAATGCACTCCAATTCATTGTTAGATTAGTGTCACCGTTTTCAAAAACAAAAGAACACAATAACTCTATCAAATAGCGAACTACAAGTTTATTTACAAAAAATGTGTGTAATCCAATTCTCTCTGACTTCGCGGATGACTGAGTCAGTCAGAGTAAACTAAAAACTGACAACCTAAAGTAAAATAATCATTACCTTCAATGTAATAGGTAACTATGGATAAATTAATTACTTAAAATAGTTGTATTTTTAACGATAAAAGAACAAAAATGTTTGATTTGATTTGACCAGAAGAAAACAAATATCTGTAGAGAAGCTATTCGGCACTCTTTGGGATATTACGACATCTTGCCGGAAACAGAAATCTTGGACTGCATGTTTTTGCAGATTTCACTAGCGAGTTATTTGACGTGTTCCAAGCTAATAATAGTCAGACTTTATTTATCAATACGAGTACGTCGAGCTCTGGTTTTGACCGCAAGAAAGAAAAACATAGGGAAGCCATTTGGCACTCTTCGGGATATTACAACCTCTGGTGAAATCTTACCAATCTTGGACAGCATCAGGGTTTCACGTTAAAGGCGTGCGCGCTTGCGCCCCACCGCACCCGTAGATTTCAACCAAGGAGCGTGAATAATCGCGCTCCAAAAATACCACCGAGCTCGGTAATTCTCGTTTTTTGCGAAAATATCCGAATATAATTAGAATGGACCACATACAAAATTTTCGTCTTAAATTATCACGAATATTATAAATAAATCGACCCAAATTATGTAATAAATCTTCATTGTTTGTATTTTTAGGGTTTTTTAAATGTCTCTGTAAAGTATAGTTAGCAGACCTTTTGTTGATAAAAAGTTAGGTCACCAAATATTTGTACATCTAACTTTTTTTGTTTGTCCCCTAGGGATATTTCCAGGTGTGATATTATAGGTTACAGTAACTATGTAATATTTTAGACAGAAATCTACATTTGAATAAATACTAATTATTGTGATAAGTTGGCCTTCTTATTCATTTTTCTTTGGAAATCACCTGTCAGTGAATGTCAGGAAATTTAATTTTTTAAAGGGCTAGGTGCACATGTGTTTGCGTCTCTCAAAAGTGATTATGGCACACACCTTTAAACTAGAGGCCTGAGTTAGTATATATCAAGATACAAGTAGTTGCCGATCTGTCAATGCATAGTTTTTAATAATTTTTATATTTATAATATTAATTAGGACAAGATCCCCAAAGGAGTCTTGTGACATAAAATTTATGAAAGTCAATGTATCCTCGTGTTCCCAAACGGCGGCCTATTAATGGGAAGAAGCTTTTACGCACGCGCAATTGTAATCGTACAATCAATGTAACATAATAATATTTAACCTAAGTTATGTTACTATTAAAATCAATAAACAAATCTTTCAAATCTTACGTCTATTTTTCGAAAGCATCAGTCAACTAGGTCGTACACACTTTTATTTAGGTGCGAAATCTGTCTCACGTGACTTTCTAAAAGTACGTCTTTGACAGACGACAGATTGGGCTTGTTTATGAGTTTTGCAAGTGACACTAGCTATTTATTAAGGTATGCATTGATTGCACGTTATTTAATGTGAATCAGCAATTCCAAATGAGTGTTTTGTATCATTCAATCTTTTAAAAAGTCAATTCTTACCTTTTTTTACCTAATTTTTTTTCACAGTCGGTATCTGTAAATGTCTTAAACAAAATTATTCTGATGTCATGGTTCGCACGTGCACAGATACATTGTAAACAAGCCTTTACAAAAATAGACCGCCTTAAGATTTAGGTCGTCGTTTGAGAATCAGCGATACATGAATGTAATATGTGATTGGTTAATACAAAAGAGCCCTAGCCAGTTTTCCATTGACCAGCAGGGTATGAACAAGGTGTTGTTGTTTTTACTGTCCAATCGCAAAAGATTTTTTTTTTTTTAAACTTTCTTAATTTGCACTTTAAAGCACGTCATATCATACAAATAATAATAACAACATAAAAGGAACTTGTTTTATTTTCATTACAAATTGTTATGATTATGAAAATGTTTTAACACAATGTAACTTCAGAAAACCTCAGGTTTGTAAAAAAAAATCTTTCTGCGAAACATTGTGTAGCAGAATGTGACAAGTTGTTCCGATTATAATCCCTAATATTATTTAAAGTTGATTGGCGAGTGTTAGCTTCTATCTCTGCAAATAAAAAATCCTCACCTTACCAAATCTCTAATTAGCTGATAACAGAATCTGGCTGAGGTGTTTCAAGGTGATGCATGTGCATATTTTACTTTTTTAGTGTACGCTACCATACGTAACAACTTTAAACCATAATTACAATTTTATATTTGCTTTAAAGTTATTTAATTATTAGTATATATCATTTAAGTATCATTATTCTTGAATATATGCAATGTCTATTATGATATAGTTTCCTACGACGTTATGAGCAAAGGAAACAATTGCAACAAAATCTTCTAAAAGAAAAGAAAAACTTGACGCCATTTAATTTCAGAATTGATTAATTATACGATAGCCGTAGTCATAACCTTAACAAAATATGCTGTATAAACGGCATGCAAGTAACTTACATGTACGGTCTGTGAATGTAGATTTATCGTTTATTACTTTTTAAAATTTAACCAAACTCTAAAGCTAACCCTACCCTAAAACTGACCCTATTGCTAACCCTAACTCAAACCCTAAACCTGACCCTATGGCGTATTTTATCAATTATCATTTACTATGTAACTATGGAATGGGGAAACGCAATAAAGTTGCAAAATGTTGATTCTTTGAGGATTTCACTACTAATTTGGTGGCGGACAGATTCTATAACCGTACCCATTTCTTAATAAAGGTAATAGAAGCAACGTTTCAAACCACTGGACCAGTGTACAGACATACAGTGTGACCCTGCCATTAACTATGACTCAAAGAAAATATACTGTAACATAGCATTTTAACGTCTTACAGATTGTTTTCATTAGACACACTCAGGTTCGCACAAAATGTCACATGCAAATTTTTTTACCACCCCAGGTATCAACAAAAAGATACTGAAATTACTGGGTATATGCCATAGTATTTACAAAATACCCACTGCCTAATATATCTACCAATCATAGCTGAGGTTTCATTCATTACGGAGAGAATTGACGATGTACCTCGAACTTTAACCCGCAACATTACGTGATTTGGTACGATGCAACCGTAAAGATATTTGGTCAATACGGTTTACGTATAAATTGCTTTACATCGCGACACCTGGTGTTTGCTGCCAACATTAATTACACCAGTGTCGAAGTGAATAGTTTTTATTTTCTTTCGTATGTTTAAAATAAAATTATAACATAACGTTATATATTCCGTATGTAATATTATAAATCGTATTTTTATACACAAAATTACTATTATTTATTGTCTTATTAATAAAATATTTTTGATGACCTACCCACAAGTCCTTTCGGCGGTAAATTTGTTTTATTTTTGTTAATGCCATGGGCATGGTAAAGAAATCAAGTAATTGTTGACAAAGCAAATATTTACGTGGTATAACGTTTGTTAATAAGAAAAGAATACATTAATCATAGTTTATATTTGCTTTTCATTTTGAGAGAATGGATAGAAACCTTTTAATATCATTGAAAATGGATTTGTTTAAATGCTGGAAAAATGACAAAATATTCAATTTTATGGTATTAAATGTTAGAGTGACTGTTTTATTTTAATTTCAACGTGTTCTATAGCTCTAGTGTCACAGTAGCACGCAGTAGCTGAGATAGCATGTTGGTGATCTCATCTCCCTTACTCCCCACCATGTTTTCTATCTTGTTTTAAAAACAATATTCTTCTTTTCCATAAACGGAATGCACTTCCTTGTACAATATATGTGACAACAGTGTATAAATTGTAAGTTTATATTTAACTTCTTTGCAGATATGATGAGCTTGGAACGTGCTAATTTTGATAATGGTCTTCCAGAAGTAAAAATTGACTGGAGTCTTAACACTAATGAAACAAATCAGCAAGTATATGTAGCTGAGGAAGCAAGTTATTCAGACATTTTGGGTTTGTGCGATGAAACATCAACTGAGGTACCAGATACTGAGATCAACTTGAAATGTTATGAGTCAATCAATGATATCTGGGATAGTTCAGAGCTAAAGCAATGTAGACGAAAAACTAACATTTCGAAAATAAGAAAATTACTTTACATTGAGACAGGCAACAGGTTGAAATCTTTCAATACATTGTCTCGTAATGATGACAAGAAAAAAAAATCAACAAAAACAAAGTTAAAGAGGCACAAAAATAGAAAACTGTCTCATAAATCTTTGGATGTTTTTGCCACAGAGTCATTGCCACTATGTCAACAGCTTCCACAAACTCCTTTACTAAATGTTCCTCCAAATTCACCTTTTGATTCAAGAAAGCTAAATTCTTCATATGATAACCCTTTTGTAACCTGTTTGCTCAAAATTATTGAAGAAACAAGAATCAACAATCTGGGTAATGATACTGAAGGATTTCCATCTGATAGTTCTCAACAGATTTTGTCAGGTCTTCCAAACAACTTTTGCATGTCAGAGATAATAACAATTCCTGATGTAGAAAGCCCTCTTTGTCAACATAAACAATGCAGTCAATCTGATGGTGATCATGTTGTCCCACATGTAAATGACCCGATGAATGCTCACAGTTCTAATATGTTCTATGACAGTGACTTACAGTTTTCACATCATCACAGAATTATGCAATCGTGTATCAATAATGATCATGTTGTTCCAGATGCCATAGAAGAATAAAGCCATCCATTTGTTTGAGCTGTTGCATTTAATGTTATTTCCAGGTGTTTATTTTACACAAATGATTTGTTGCCAGATTTGAAAATATTTTGGTCCTGATTATTATTACTAATATTAGTATGATATTTAAGAACAAGTTATGATAGACGTTTAGTGAAAAATGGATAAATAACAGTGTTATCAAACTTGTATTTAGGTTGCCAAAAGACATGTAAAAGGACACTGAGAAGGTATTTATTTTAAACTGAAGCCCAGACTTATTTGAAGTACTTTCATAAATTGATAGTTGATTGTTAACAGCTGTTTTTGTTATATTTTTGTTGCTTGTGTAATTTTAATTATTATTATGTCCTTGACTTGTTATCTTGGTGGTTCCATCAAATCAGAAGAAATAGGCTTAGTATTTGTCACTTGTTCATGTTTCTCACCTAGTAATACCAGTTTTAGGTCAGTTAAATCGGGACAGTACATATGAAACTTTGCATCTATGGATGTCCATATCAGATTAAGTCAGAATTTTCATTATTCTATTTAGTTTCTGAAGAAAAATATTGTGATAATTACCTTTTAAATAAATATAAATTAACCATAGCATTATTTATAAATATGTATCCTCTTATTGTTACCTTTTAGACAAAACATTTAATTCTGTGAAATTTGTATTATTTACTAAGTGCATTTTCACTATTTGTAAAAATAATAATTACTAGTACATGCATATAGGATGTCCATATTAAAACTTACTGCTTGAACCTTGCGTTTACATGTTCACTGTAGGTAATTCAAATTTTATATGAAATTCAGACTTTTTTTTTTTTTAAAGTAGAAATACTGTCAACCAGATACATGTGTATATATAAACATATACATATAAATATTGTCTTTTCTCCAAAAACCTCTACTTATAAATTATAATTTTACAAGTTGTTAGAAATCCATAAATACACGTTTGTCATCTTAATAATATCTCTATTTATTGTTTTTTTTGTTAAATTCTGTTATTGTTGTTAATAAAATATAGATTTTTCATAAAGTGTGTTCTTTGATTCTGTTCTTTTAGTATGGCTTGGTCTGTTAATGGACATTTTCTACGTGACTAAAATCAGTAGCGGAACCAGAGGGGGGTGGTAGGGTCAGGACAACCTTTTCTAGAATTATTTTTTTTAATAATATATTTTCTGAGTGGAAGGACATGACAATTAACCATTTTTCCCCAATCCTATTCACCCATCTCATTTGGACCCACCCCAGCCCCTTTCAAAAATCCTGTATCTGCCAATTATAGTAATATTCTGAGAGCATTACCACACAGTTGGCTTTTTCTTTCTTCTTTAAAAAAATTAATAATATAGAGTTTTGTTCAATATATTTAAACTCATACTGCCACAGACCCTTTATCTAATTAATTTCCAAACAAAGAATTAATTTTAAATATAATAAAATTTAAATATTTGATTTATCGGACAGTCCATAGAAATACCTCATTCAACTACTTACATAATCACTGCATCTCGCTTATTATCAATATTTTAAAAATAATAATGAATTATGCTCATGGACAAATAAATTGAAAATGTTGAAGCTGCAAATACATTTTATACCCATTTATTTCGCCCCACTAGGAGTTCCGACCTTGAAATTTGACATTTTTAAATGTGAAAAAAAATCAACAGACTCGACATGGAATTCCCTATACCATTGTTCATTTAAAATGTCGCGTGATACGAAATCTAGTATAACAAATTCATATAAGTCATTCGTAATCAATATTTAGAGCACAAATTCCCTTAAATTCAGTGGGACTCTGCCTTTAATGAATATTTTAAAACAAGTTTGTATAAAAATATGTTTTGTTGAAAGAATTACTAAAAGTATGAAAGAACGATTTTCGAAAAATACTGCATCTTTTGTTCAGTGGTTTGTACGTCATAATGAACGCCACTGCATACACATCCTGATAATAGTGCATAGTCGCAGTTCTCTTTAAAAGAAAAATGAAATGCGTTTAAAAACAGTAGCGGATCCTGGGAGTGTCAAGAACCGCCCGCCTTTTCTCGATTTTTTTTACCGTTTTACGAGTGGAAGAACGTGACAACCATTTTTTAATCTATTTCTATTCACTCATCACTTTTGGACCTCTTTTCAGAAATCCACATTTGGACACACACACACACACCCCTTTCAGAAATCCTGCATCCGCGCCTGGAACATACCCACATTTACGTGCAGAGAACAAATTACAATGAATTAAAGCAATTAAATACCAGAACATTGAGAATTTAAAATCAAGTGGGTTCGACAGGAATTGGTGGCAGTCCTAATAATATTTATGTTGAAATAATAAAACGGAATAACATCAATTAAATACTTCTACACTTAAAATGAACGTTATTTTTGGTCGTATCTATCCCGGAGAGCTTTCATAATGTGGTTGCACATCATTATAATTTGAGTGTGCAATATAATATTTTTATAATGTAAAGTTAATTTGACCATGTTATGTCATGTATGTTTGTAGCGATCGATTAATTTGCAATTCTTTATCACCAACATATGTAAAAATAATAAAATATGACACTACTAACTATAGTATACCTTGGATTTTTTTTTTCACCTGACCAATCATGGCCGTAGCCAGGCCACGAAATCTACCGGGGCAAGAACATGATAATTTGTACCGACAATAGGGCTCTCAAGCCCCGTCGGTCATTTAGTGTAACATTAAAAAAATAATAATAATAATAATACCGGGGTGAGCGCCCCGGTTGCCCCAGAGCTGGCTACGGCCATGCCAATAACATTGTTTTGTTTGTTTTTTTTAACATTAAGACATGCCATTGGGTAAGATATGACAATGATCACACATATGACCATTTCACGAAAATGTAACAAAAAATCTAAATCTCTAAGAGAATGTTTAAACATTTTCTTAGATATTCATATTTTATTGTATAAACATTCAGCCAGTCATTACCATGCGCGGTTCCAATGGGGGGGGGCACGCCCCCCCCCCCCCCCCAATTTTCGGGCAATGAACATTTTTCCTGTGTAAATCCTTCGGCGCTCGCAAGGTCGGGCTTCGAAGTCCATAATTGCGCCCCCCCCCCCCATTCACAATTGCTGGAACCGTGCCTGATTACTACTTTTCATTATAGAGAATCTATGAAAGATTGTCATCAAAATTGTATGATAATATAACTTAGCTTTGTTAGAGAAATTGCGTGTGCAGTGAAATCACGTAACCATGGTAACGTCAGTGTTGTAGCCAGCATTAAGGCTACTGCTTCGTCTGTTTGTTTGTTTTGGTTTTTTTAGGTGATTTACGAATCTACTTATAAAAAAATAAAATAAAAAAATAAAAAATAGTTTGGTTGTAATTAACTTTGGACTAAAACATTAAAAAATCGTTTAAATATTTTTGGACCCCTTTATGGATGCACTACTGAGCAGTTATATTCAAATTACTGTCAAGTTTTTATACTAAAAATTTTGGGCCGGGGCATTTGCCCCCATTATAATCCGCTACAGCACGCCATTCCTCTCCGATTTATGTAGGCCTATATAATTATATATATATTAAAGTGACGCCCTTGTTTTAAAGTCCCAACAGCAATAAGACACCTACCCATAATATCTCTCTCTCTCTCTTTCTCTCTCTCTGTATCCGTCTTGGCATCATACAATAAATGATCGAATGTCGATCCAGAAAATTCATTGGTGGGAGGTGGGAGCAGGCCCTGGGTCCCCCTAGGTCCGCCAGTGGTAAACGTGAAGTTTGAACAGCCCATAATAATAATCTGCCTATAAACATTTATATTTTTTTAAATAATTAAACTGGTTAGTTTAATTATACATTTTTTCATACGATATGTTCATTCTGAATTGACAGTGACAACATTTCTGATAAACCTAAGTGTTTGGTCGATGTGGTAGAGCGTTGTTTTCAAGTATGATGCAATTTGGTCCTTAGCACCGTTGAATCAATATTAAACTGCTTAGCCTTAGCCAGCATAGGATTTTTATCTTTTTTTAAATAAAATAAAAATATTATGCCCAGTGGTCAGAAATGTATATATAAATATATTTTAAATACGAACAATATTTCTTATTGTTCATATTAATCAATTCTTTACTAATGTAACGTTAAAATCATCCATTAATATAAATTTGGCAAAATATCGATAAAGACTTTCCGAACGCAGACTTCCCGTTACGCACAAAGCAACACACGAAGAATTGTGTTCTACGGTGGTCGGTTGGGGACACAAGTAGGCCTTAAATTAACAAAGGATATTTATATCCTTATTAATTAAATAAGATTATTAAAACAGAAATCATGAGATGATTAATTTTTGTAATTGTGTCTGTATAATTTCGTAGGTAATGTATCCATCTTTAGAAAAAAACCGAAGAATATGTTTATTAAGATACTACGGAAAACGTCTTTTTTACATCAATGAACTCAACACTTCTTGAAAAGAAACCTAATAAGATTGCTGTAACTGTGCTGACACCTTTTGTTTAGTATGTATGTATTTCATAATATCGTATATAGTTTCTAAATAAATTGAAATTTATGTATTTTGATCAAAAATTAAAATCATGAAATAAATAGTACATTTCTATGTTATATATTTGCCAAAATAGACCTGGCGGAACTATGTTTAATGTATTTATCCGCCAATCAAAAGGCATAAAATGTCACACTTAAAAATACTGACCATGAATGATAGTACAATAAAGTCGTTGACTTCAAATATATACATTCTTATTTATTTATTTTAAGTTTTGCATTAACGTAGCCAATTCCTCAAAATTCATACGGTCCTATTTTGTGTACCTAGCCACACACCAGTCTCTTCCTTTGCTTTCCTGTGTTTAGAACGTCGGAGCACTAAGTCGTCAAAATTGAACGAATTCAGCTAAGAACTCGGAGAAAAGGTACCTTGTGTACCCAAGAGTACGATATGGTAATGGCAGATAGAAATTCTGACGACTATCGCAACGGAAGGCCGTCTAGAGGCGTCAGTCCAAATTCTGAAGATAGTAGTGGCGATGATTCTGACCAAGGTGAGTTTTGGTGTTGATCCGTTGAAGTTCTCCATAGAAAATGTTGAAAACTCGCTTAGTATATTATTTTTATGTTTTAAAATAAATAACTCGTGGTAATTTTATTTTTTTCAGACAATGGAATGCGAGTTGGTGATGAATACCAAGCTGATATACCCGAAATAACGACAGGTAATTGTAAAAAGCGCGAATGTTACATACACATTGGCGCATGTGATCTATTTATAGATAATTCCTATCGGTGTCACAGTTATGCTGTTACGACCCATTGATTCATCAATGGGAGTGTTCTAACTTATATTGTGTGTATATTCAGTTAAATAAATATTTGTTATTACAAAACTATTTTTATTATCATTTTTTTACAAAGGCAAATAATTTAAATTTAATGTTTACAAACAAAATGTATTGTCAATTTTTTAAAGATAATATACTAATAATACCCGGTCCTAATACCCACTGTAGTCAACATTCAAAACTTTTGTATTTAAATATAAAATTTGTATCAATTGGTAATATGAGATTATTAATATTTTATAATATTTCATTGTGCCCATTTTTTTTTTTAGAATATGTGTTGTATTTTGTACAAAAAATAGTTGTTTTAAGTGCAATGGTTTTGTTTGTTCTTATTTCACTTTTTACATACAACTGCCTATTTCTGAATAATACACAACCATTGACAATGATTATAACACAAATTCATTTAAAATATTGAATAAGTATTTCAATAGTGACAACATAAAATGTAACGCCACATTTATGAATAGATCCCAATCTCCCAGAGCGATATGTTGGTGTTTACAACAAGCATATTGTGGCAATTATATTTGTTCAGAAAAACTTATAAAGTAATTTAAATAAAATGTTTTATATCATTTCGAAATAGCTTATTCATGTAAACTTTTGTCAGTGCATGTTTCGGATAAATATGTTTACAACAATTCATGTTTTCTAACATAATGTTAGTGATGTTCCATCCGATAATCCCACAACTCTTTATTTCTTTATCGTGAATGCCAATTTCGATGTGGCATCAGTACACACATTGTTTGTGGCTTTCAGGTGAAGTTTAGAGAAGAGCACAAATACGTCAAATTTTTTATTCTGTTGTGTTTAGTAGGTTCTAATCAGATAATTATTAAGTTTTTTATTTCATGAATTTAGGTAACAAACTGAAACATATTTCCTTATTACCATAATTAATTTTCTATAATTTGGTGATGGCATATAACAGTAATTATGGTATGCATAACTCACAACTTTCAGTCAGAATGTTTTGTGCTGCCAATAAATAATGAAAAGTAGTTGATTTTGAGTTGCATGTAGTTTTACATACATGTAGTAAATTCCACAGTAAAATTTATTTATAAATAATAACATGGTATGGCAGTATTGTCACATACACCATTGATATTTTATCTGTTCAAAACTAGGCAGTTCACTGTATATACCATTGTTACCATAGCAACTATATTTTATTCATTGTAATAACTTAAGGTGTGAAAAAAGTAATATCTTTTTACTTAACATTATTTGTCTATTTTTGAGAAAGTTACAACCCAATACCTCACAGTTAAAATACATGTATTAATCATCAGATTTCCAAAAATGTATTTTTTTAAATATTTTCAAATTTGTTTTGTTGCAGGTGTTAAAATTGACTCACGCACAGATGCTATGCTTGTTTGGGCCCCATCTTCCGAGATGGTAGATCTAAAAAGTGAGTAAATTATAAAAACAAAGTAATCTATTCT
>JAULBS010099795.1:0-16250 GCA_032355785.1 Symmetromphalus regularis | reverse complement strand
GGATGGGGGCGTGTTTCATAACCTTGCCCTGCGCTGCCCAGTGTAGGACATTTGACTCTCAAGCTGAAGACTGGATCAAAACCTCTCAGAGACTGTCTCATACTTGACATGTGATAAAAAAATTCAAATATTTGCCATCCAGAACCTGATAATTAACAATTCAATTTGCTCTAGTGGTATCATCAAACAGAAACCTACAACATACAGTAATTTGTGACTATCAGTATCCTTGTTTAACTGCTGGGCCAGACTTAACAGATTTTCTCTAATAAGTAAAGTTTAAGGCTATGTTTACTTTCAGATAAGATCCATGTGAATATTTGTTCTTATCCTTTTTATTTACATTATTTCTTGTATGTGTCTATAACATATGATCAATACCAGTTGTTGTTCCCAAGGTATTGAATCAATGGCTGTATCCGTTATCATCAAAATGTTACTGAAATAAAAATAAAAACCCTTAAAATAAAAACAATAAAAAAATAGCAAATAAAATCTGACAAACATCCCAGGTGTGTTTTAAAATAAAAAAGAGAAGAGTTTTAGGTTTCTCAACTGTACTATATTTCTTCTAAGGAGTAGAATGTTACAAATTAAACTGTTTTAAAGCCAAAACAGAAGACACATTCCTGTTTATGCACAAACTGGTAATTTTTTTAAAGTTTCAATTTACAGTAAACTTGTTTCCACTGATCAGAGTAGACTGATTTATTTTAAGGATTGTGTGGTTGTTTAATAACCCTTGTCCCCAAGCACAAAAATATCAGCTATTGGGGGGTCATACTACTGTTAAATTAATCATTTTAAATAAATCATTGTATAGAGCTGATTTACAATATATATAATAAATATGACAATGGTAAAAGAGTAGACTTTGAGATTACTCTCATATCTCAACATTTACCTACATGGACAAAGCATTTGCAGATGAATTGGAGGTGGTTTCAATTCGGTGCAAGGACTTTTCGGACTAGAATGTTTCGGCTTTTTTTAAGGGGTGAATGTTTCATCCATGAATGTTTAATTCATATTAAAATCCTACAAAATAAACTTTATGTATACTAGTTTTGTGTTCAGGGTGGGGGGAATAATGTGAAAATGAGTACTGTGTTCAAATAAGTAAATGTTGACAGTTGTCAAAAATCTCCTTTACAAATGAATTTGCAATGATTTTAACATTATTAATTAAAAATCCATACTTTTAAAGTTTTATTAGCCCTGTAGCTGTAGTCCATTGATTTTCAGACTAACAACAGACAGCAGCTTGACAAGGGTATTTTTAGTTACAACACAGTGACTTCTTTTCAGAATTGTTTGAAATGTGTCATGCTGAGGACCAGCAGCAGTCGTCTGGCACGTCTGCCAGAGTGCTGTCTGCCTGTGAAGGTCTCCCCCCAGTCTTTTGTTCATATCACATTTTTCTACCATCTTTGATCATCCTGCCTTCCGGTGATGTTATCACACCAGCCAATTTATAGAGGCACAATACCAAATGCAAAGCCAATGTAGTTGGATGCCATCAATTGTTTTGTTTGTCCTACAATGTTTGCCTTAGCTTTGAATATAATTTTGTGAATTATGTTGTCATCTCTTTTTTCTTTCCAGAAAACTTCTGTGAAGAAACCCTGTGTACACAACTTTGGCCGGCCCAAAATTGTCAAAATCAGGGTAAGAGTTTATTTTCACTTGCATGAATTGTGGCCTTGATGAGGATGTATTGGGAATAGTTGACTTGTTTGTTCAGCGTTTGCAGCAATGGTGGGCGATGCTCATTCTAGTCCCTGTGGCATACAAGGCATGTTTGAACACAAACGATGCACATAGGAATAAATCCTACAGAAAATACAAGCATTTCCCAGCTAGGTTTGAAAATGTAGATGGATTGTTGTACAACTAGTCGTGGGTGATGGTCATGGTAGTCAGTGCAGCATACATGACATGTTTAAACACAAACGATGCACACTGGGATAAATCCCCAAGAAAATAAGAGCTTTTCCCAGCTAGGGTTAAATATGTAGATGTAATCATTTCAGTTGTAGCTTGGATTCTTGAACATGACTCGGGAGAATGGTGCTTGTTTTGAGGAGCATGCCACTTGCAAATACACTTGATGCCTTTGTTTGAGAAGCAACTTTATAATGTTTGGTTTAGAATGGATTAAAGGTGTATGAAAACATGGTGTCAGGTTGAGGGTGTGGTGGAGTGATGTAACATTTTAGCATTTAGATTTCTCGTTGATGGTTCAGCCTTGATTCCTGGTTCAGGTCATTCTTTTAACACTTGTAAGTAAACCGAGTTTTAACCATGAATATAGGTTGAACTGTCAATGAGAAATCAGTTTAATACAGATTAAAGTTAGTGTATATTAAAATACTTTGTCAGCATAAGGATGTGTGCAACTTTTAAACATTTTTTTTTTACATGTTGGATTGAATATCATATTTGTATAAGGACAGGGTTGCATGGTTTACATTGTGTGTTGTGATTGTGTATGGTATGTAGTTATGTAAGGAGGATAACAAAACAGTTTTTAATTTGCAATTCATGAAAAAGAAACCATCTGTCTGGTAATAGGATACACTTTTATGAACACCTCAAGGACTCTTTTAATATATACATGCATATATATATATACATTTTTGACAGACAGCACATACTAAAGCCTGTGTAATCATTCATAAAGCCTGGCTGTAAAAAATAACCCACTGAAAGGGATTTATCTGACAACCCAGCATATCTCAATTCAACATTTTAACAGTGAACTTAGTAGACTAATGCCTAATGGGAGAAAAACCTAACCAACAGTACAATTCTCATATGAACTTTGTAGACTAATGAGAAAAAACCCTAAACAACAGTACATTTTCCATTTGAACTATATATATGCAGACTAAAGGGAAAAATACTTAATCAACAGTACAATTCCATTATGAACTATGTAGATTAATGGGAGAAAAACCTAACCAACTGTACAATTCCCATATGAACTTTGTAGACTAATGAGAAAAAACCCTAAACAACAGTACAGTGTCCATTTGAACTATATATATGCAGACTAAAGGGGAAAATACTTATTCAACAGTACAATTCCCTTATGAACTATGTAGATTAATGGGAAAAATACTTAACCAACAGTACAATTCCCATACGAACTATATAGACTAATGGGAGAAAAACCTAACCAACAGTACAATTCCCATATGAACTATATAGACTAATGGGAGAAAAACCTAACCAACAGTACAATTCCCATATGAACTATCTATAATAATGGATGGTCTACAAAGATGAGTTGATCTCTGCATCTGAAGAACATTCCCTGTGAGAGATTTCACAGTCTGTTGTGTGTTGTTGTGTCAGTCCATGAAGTACATTAGAACTCCAGCTCAAGGAAGCTACATTACATGTAGCTAGCTAGCCCAAGCAGTTTTGTTGATTTATTTAGCTTTTCTCACCACACTGCCAATACTTGACATTCTGCCTAGGAGTGATGAAAAGTCCACATCACACGTGACCAGGTTTTTCCTCTGTTGTTCTAGGCAGTTTCTTGTCAGGACTAGGCTTTTTGCCTCTGTCATTAATGAGATGGTTTGTGTCTGTATACCCAAGGTCTTGCCTCTGTTCTAGACATATCTTTTTTCTGTTAGTATACTAGTATAACATTCATTTGAGTAAACATTCATTTGAGTAAATATTTAAATAATTTAACGGGTTGATCTTTAAAGGAATTAATTGTCTTGCATTACAGAAGTTGCAGAAGTTTGTCAATACATAAAATTTAGGCATTGTCAACTTATAGTTTCGAATATTTAAAAAAAAAGTAAAGTATTTTTATTTAATGACACCTCTAGAGCAAATAGATTTTTATCTTATCATTGGCTATTGGACATCAATCATATTAGCATTCTGTCATATTTATTTTAGAGGAAACCTGCTGCCGCCAGATCAGCTACTCTTTCCAATAAGCAGCATGGGGTCTTTTATATGCTCTGTCTCACAGACAAGACAGTACATGCCACGACCTTTGATTGACATGTTGTGCGCCACCGGTTGGGACAGAAAATAAAATATTTTGAGAGATTAATGAACTAAATTTGAGCTGGTATTGTCATAGCAGTCTCGTACCCTGAATGGGAGCAGGCTATAACTCAAACAGTTAGAGAGACCACATATACTAGCCCCTATGGTTACACTATCAAACTCACCTTGTAGGTACTGGGATCAAATCTCAGTCACGGCATGGGATTTTTAATCTCAGTACCAACTCCAGTGAGTGAGTACTTCGCAAGGCTTACACCCATATAGACCTCCACTTTAAATTTTAACCCTTTTCATACATTGCAAAATTGTTGCTGTAGCATATGTGACAACAGCCAGACATATTGTATACACTAGAAAATATTAGAGAGAAAATGGTGAGGAAAGGATTTATCATTAATCAATAAAGGCAGCGTGCTTGTGTTGTGGTAATGTTGTAACTAAATGATGTCATCACTGGGAAGTATAGAAGTGTTGGCTGTCACATAAATGCTAACTGGTTCTCGAATACACAGATACGTGCTACATTATTGATGGTCCAGCTTATGCTAAATATATTGTTGGTCGATTGACGACACTGCGGGTCACCCAGATTGTGAAACAAATGAGGATTTCTCACAACCTTGACATTAGTCAGTATAGTTTATAAATATAATATATTTTTAAATTGATGATGATGCAGATATTGGATACAAGCAGATTATGATGTTGGGTATGTGTAGGCTTTAATGAAATGGTTAATGTATTTTATTAGTATTTATGCTAATTGGGTGAACTAGAGTTGATGTATGACTGGATGCAAACCATGTTTCTAATTTACAAATTCTTACAAATTGTGGGAAAAATGGAGGATACACTGTGTGCATGTGTGTTTATGTGTGTGTGTATGTTTATCTGTGTGCATGTGTGTGTAAGCTTATGGGTGTAGGGGTGGGGTACATGTGTGTGTATTAATAAAATGTCTTTTAAAGATTTTTCCCAGAAAAGTAGTTAGTGTCAGTGATGTTTGCCATGGAAAATGTTGTTATTTCCATCATATAGGTCTAAATACTTTTCACAGAAGCTAATAGCGTCCATATATATATATATGTATACATAATTATATTATAATTATATATACATATAAATATATATATACATGTATATTATAAATATATAATTATATGTACATATAAATGTACGTGTACACGTTTTTTATGCATGTATAGACAAGATTTGTTTTTACATATAAAGCAGTTCTCCATTACTCATAAATGGAAAGCTATGGTACACTTGCTTTCTTTAGGAAAGTACTTGCATTCACAGTAGAATGGAACAAAATAAAAAAGCGAGATCTATTTCTTCTCATATTTCTTTATCAACCACACTTGCATGTGAAAGGTCATTACATTTCCTGTAATATTATTTTTTTCATGCTCACATAAAAGACTTGCTGCTTAACCAGCGGTGTGTAACCTATGTGACTGACAGCAACAGGTTTCTTACTCCATGGTCTGTGTATGTGTTGCATTTACCACGTGTACGATAGGTCTAAAGGCTGCTGGGGTGCTTGTGTATATCAAGGATGCTTTCTCTTCTACTCCTATGAGCAAGTGGCCCATGTGCATGCAGCTGTTTTTTCTCTTTGATGTCCAACATGTCTATTTGTTACACTAACCACGTGCCTGCCAACTATTAACAGATGATTTTTCATTTTATTTCGCCAGACATTCCCAGATGAATGCAAAGAAGTGCACTTCAGATACTTTTAACAAAATACATAAAAAGAAGTTTTCGAAATCTGATCAGAAATCTTCGTTGGTAAAGTGATCTGTCTGTAAAAGTGTAACTTAATATTATGTGATGTAGCCTACTGAGTTTAGAAATCTTGTATTCCATTCACCGAAATGTTATACAAAAATTCTAAAAATCTGCTATTGTTCTGCAAATCTAATCAGTAATCTGTAATAGTGTTCTAAACATCTGATAATAGAGTTCTAGAAATGATTGATATATGTATATGCAGGAGTCAAATTTCACCAACGCTTTAAGGCATTTGCCAAGCTGCCCTCTCCCTTAACTTCAGTGCCCTCTCCCTTAACTGCAATACCCTCTCCCTTAACTGCAATGCCCTCTCCCTTAACTGCAATGCCCTCTCCCTTAACTGCAATGCCCTCTCAATTTCACTTCTATAGGAAACTTTCCTTTGACATACTGCCCGTGTCATCAAGATTGCCTTGTGTCCTTTTGATTATTAGGAATACAAGACAATAATCACCGTGCCCCACAACCACCGAAGTTCGAATCCTTTATATGACTTTAAGCCTGGTTGTCGACCTTTAAAAAAAAATACTTAACAGAACCATTTTCCCAAGACATTTTTCAAATATATTAGGTAAACTAATAAACTTTCATGTACATGTCTCTTGTTCATAATATTTGAGTACTACTTTTTCCACCTGTCATCAGTGACGGATAGGTTTATTTTTCTGTTGAGACAGGCCTCAATTAAACATGACCTGTGGGTCTAGATGTAAAAATGTACTTTCACCGTCTACATGTACATGTACATACTGTCTGTCACCTGCCAGTACATGTACATACAATCTTATTGTCCTACTTTTTGTGTCACGTTGTGGGAATCTTTACACAGAACTCATATACTGAGGATCTTTGGTTCAAATACTTTCAGTGAAGGATGAATGACGAATATTTAGCACCTAGTATATGAATCTTTTACAGAGTGATTGAAGGTATAATCATATTTTTGATTGGTATCCTTTAGTGGCCCCTTTGTACTCTATTCTGTTCCAGTTTGTAATATGCCAAAGCTGTGGTATGTGCTCTCCTGTGTTGGAAAGTATATGTATATATATATAGATATGGTATCCTATGTGAGTTTCTTCTGTAGAACATGTGTTGCAAATACTGGAGTGAGTTAAGACTTAGTTCAGAGGTAGGGAGTCTAAGATGCAATAGTTTTTTGATTCAATCCCCTTCAGATGAGTCATTAGGCTATTTCTTGTTCCAGCCAATGGTCCACAACTTGGAACTAAGGTTTTTGATGATACGAGTAATTTTAGTGTCACATTTTAGTACCAAATATATGAATGTATGATAAGAATGGTGTTAAATATCTGTTATTACTGTTAAGCGTTCCGGTGACAAATCTCACTAAGTTGTGATGCAGCTGAGTTCTTTGCATGAATTGCTTGCATTATTAACTTAATTGTTATTGGCAACACCTTTAGATGTGTTATACCTAAATGTTAGACAAAGCTGTACAAGCTGTGTACAATCTTTATAATGTCTAATGTTTGGTGCACTGCCAACTGTGTCAATACCAATCCATACACATCTACCGTGATGGCTTTTTTATAAGGTGCACATGAAGTGACAAATATTTAATCCATTTCTTGTAGTTTTGCCATTATAGTGTATATTGATGGCTTGGTTATACATTGTAGGTGTGTGTTTTTTATTTATTAAAGTGATTTATTATATACTTAACTAAAAAAGAAAATATGCATATTGAAATATTTTTGTTTCATGGGGCGGTCACAGTAATGGTTCATGTTTGCAACTTATGATGTTACTGCACACACACCTCATTCTAAATGATATGGTTATCTGATTCCAGAATTTCTCCCATGAATGGCGTCTGGTTTATGAAATAAATACTAATTACATGCTTGCCTTCTTTTTTTTGTTGAGTATATATATTTTTATTGTTATTGTTAATATGGTAAAAAATATTGTAAATCACCTCTTTGCACAGTTTAATTAAAAATATTTTGATATTTATATTTTGATTATTAACCCATTTTCTTGACCTGTGTTGATTGTAAAGTGATAGCTTTCTTGTGTTTGGTTTTGCTTGTGGCAAAGTGATCCATGGTTAGTATTTCTCATCTTTGTCTAGCTGTGGTGATTTAAAGAGGTTTTCTCCACACATCTTTCCATAACATATTAAATGACAATACTATAGAATATCTTGTATGGTAGGATCATGATCATTTGTATGGTATATGTTATATACGGTATGATCATGTTGGAACTTACATGCCATGTTATTTGTTTTGTTGAACCCATTGACTTTATCCACTGTAGTTGATAGCTTTCATGTCTTGGCCAATTATTCATGTAAATATGTTGTTTTTAAAAGCAGTATTATCAGATATGGATCCAGACTTGAAGATACTTGTGGCTTGGATAAGTCTGTGGCAGTTATAGAGGGAAGAGGAGGAGTTATGCAGAGTTGGTTAAGGGGACTTATGAAAATTTGAATCCTAAAGAAACATTCTAAATCATCATTGTCAGGCTTTTTGCCAGAGGGTAAAATGAGTAAAATTCTGTACACTTAAATTTTCTGAGGGAATGACAAACTCTCTCCCCACCACCCATTCTGTGTACCCTCAAATTATTTTCTGGTGGAGACCCTAATAGAATCCCTCTTTTTCAAGACTACAAGAAATGGAAAAGACCATGGAGGTCAAGGACAATTCATTTATTTTCTTTGTAGAAGAGTGATAACGTTTACAAGAAGTACAAGTATATGATTGATAAAGGTAATAATTTGCTATAATAATCTCCATCCATAGTCTGTTATTCCATAGATTCACAAAAATGACAAACCCATAAACTGAGAATGTAGCAAGATGTAAAGATTGAAGGTGAATCTGCATTTTCTTTTTAGAATAGTGCTAACATGTACAAGAAGTACAAGTATGTGATTGATAAAGGTAATAATTTGCTATAATAATCTCCATCCATAGTCTGTTATTCCATAGATACACAAAAATGACAAACCCATAAACTGAGAATGTAGCAAGATGTAAAGATTGAAGGTGAATCTGCATTTTCACCACTAGAGGTCCATTTTTTCCAAAATACAACTTCCACAGAAAATCATGCAACATGTGTGCATAAAGAGAAAGAAAGGTTTCGTGTCAAATCCCGCCACTTATCTAAACAAATGTGATTATTAATTCTGTTCATTACCTCATCCTTCCCCAACTGTTTATGCTGGCACAGAGCCAACTGTCAAATCAATCCTTGAGCCCAGTTTTGAAAAAGCAGGTCTTTGTGAATCAGTTGGAATGTGGCCAGACATTTTCTCTCTTTGTTAGCCCATCCATTTGTAGAGACCAATAATCTAGTAATTTTGTTTGAAAAGCAGATCTTGGCCAATGATCAGGTAGCATTTGTCAAACCTGCAAATAAGATGAAACGTTTCTTGCAGAAAATTATTTGCAATTATATACTCATCACAACTACTGAAGGTTGACATATAACATCGTAATGACAAGTGAAAAAAGGACAGGATTGGTTATTTAATGATATCCCCCTTCACATTGTATATTCAGCATATATTAGGTGTCACGTACAGTATTTTACAACTGAAGGTTTTCAGAAGAAACTTGCTATCAGCACATTGGCTACTCTTTCTGTTAGCAGCAAAGAATCTATTACATGCACTTTCCAACAAACAGAACAGCACATAGCACAACCTTTGGTAAACCAGTTATGGACCACTGGTCAGTGCAAGTGGGTGTATGCCTAGCCTTGTGGAACATTCACTTTGACCAAGATTTGATTCCAGTATCTACCAGCTATGCCCAGTGACATAACCACGACTCCTCCAGGGCTGGTTATAAGTGAAGAAATGAGTTTAAAACATGATGCTCTTCATTAGATGGCTCAAATCTGACTACTATTGCAAAATGCATGTGCAGATTCTACTTTTCTCATTCAGATAAAGACTGACAGTAGCTTTTACATTTTATATTTTGGGAATTGTTTTTCTGTGGCCAGACTTTTTTCAGTTAATGGGTACATCTTTACATGCCTCTTTTACAAAATTATTAATGAAGGGCACAGTATGAAAAAAGATGCATATAAAATACCCCTTGCTACTAATCATAAAAAGTAACTTTTCTGCTAGTAACTGGTTTCTTAACTGGTTTCTTCCATGGACCATGAGTCATAAATAATAATCCATTTTCATAAACAATTTTGAAGACCCAATCAAACGTTCAATTTAAATAATTATTATATGTTACAATTGAAGGATGTGCTTGGGTGTGTAGTTAGTGACATTTGATTATTCCGATACCTCATCCTGCAACATTAGACGTTTTGTCGACACTTGTAAACTATTGTTCGAAAGCAATGTTAACTCACAGCTCTGTTATGCATCAATCACAATAGGACCAGTACTATACTGAGTGCACCTATTGATGGGTCACCTACATAACATTGTATTGACAAGTAAAGCAATATGGTTAGTATCAGAATTGACATTTGGGGTTTTTAAAACCCAATGGAGGCTGGCTCACAATTGACTATGTCAAAATAACGAAATGTTTGACATTCAATAGCAGATGATTAATAAATCAATGTGCTCTAATGGTGTTAAAAAATAAATAAATAAAGTTCCATTAAACAGATCCAACACATCATTGATGATGAGTTCCTTGACAACTAATAATTTGTTTGTAGTCACTGTGACATTCAAACAGGATGACTGCAAATCAACTATAGTGAGAAAACCAGCGACCCTTAAATAATGTGTTGAGTATATTATGTAGTTGAAGAGCTATCAACAATCTTTGAAGTATTTAACCACTTAAATATAGTTATTTGCATCCTTTTTAATGTGGAATGTTTGTATGCAATACATTTTAGTTTAAGTCCCATGCACAGCCTAATATGGTTACGTGATGGAAGAAGAATCATCTATCACGTTTTACCGCATATTTATATATTTCATGTATCTTAATGAATTCGGGTTCAGGTCTGACTCGTCAGTGCTATCTATCAGACTTGCAGAAAGTTGTTATTTTTTTCTGTGCCAAACTGTGTTCCTTGACTTATAAATATGTTCATAAATAATAATTAGCATTTGAACTTTCTGCACCAGTACTCATGACATTCACAATGTGTGGTCTGAGGCATATGGTGTAAAGAGGCCAGCCCTGGTGGTGCAATGGTTAAGCTGTTGAACTCACAGCTGGTAGGTACTGAGATCAAATCTTAGATAAGACATGGATTTTTTTAATCTCTATACTAGTTTCAACCCAGAGTGACTGTTCCACAAGACCCAGTGTGTAGGTGTACACTGGTTCATCAAATGCCATGGTATGTGCTCTACTGTCTGTGGGAAAGCATATTTATAAGATACGTTGCTACTATCAAAGGCCATGGTACATGTATGTGCTCTCCTGTCTGTGGGAAAGCACATGTATAAGATCTATTGCTACTATCAAAGGCCATGGTATGTGCTCTCCTGTCTGTGGGAAAGCACATATATATAAGATCTGTTGCTACTATTAAAGGCCATGGTATGTGCTTTCCTGTCTGTGGGAAAGCACATATATATAAGATCTGTTGCTACTATTAAAGGCCATGGTATGTGCTCTCCTGTCTGTGGCAAAGCACATATATAAGATCTGTTGCTACTATTAAAGGCCATGGTATGTGCTCTCCTGTCTGAGGGAAAGCACATATATAAGATCTGTTGCTACTATCAAAGGCCATGGTATGTGCTCTCCTGTCTGAGCGAAAAAAAGCACATATATAAGATACATGGCTACTATTAGTAATCAGAAAGAGTAACCTCTGTTGTGGTACCAGGTTTCCTCTAAAGACCATGAGTCATAAAATACCATGTATCTGACACCTAACAGCTCCCAAATAAATACAGTGATGACAGTAACTTTTGCCAAATTATCTATAAAAATTGAAAAGTCATAATTTTTCTGTACTTAAATGGCTATTATTAACAGAAATTATTTCGCCAGATTACATTAAAATTCTCCAAATGTTTTTAAATTTTGCCATTGGTGAGTGGCAGATCTAGCCCAGAAATAATGTGCTGGAGTGTCATTAAACAATTCTTTATGTAAAAATATTTTTACTAAGAAAGTCTTCATATAAAATTCCTTTTCTGCTATTTGTTTGTGTTGCATTGCATCTGACCAAATTATAATTATTTTTTATACATCTAATATGGTATAAAGCCTTTTTAAAAAATATCTTATGAAATTTTGCCAGTTTTTATAAAAGAAACTCAAAAGCCTGCTCATGTGACTGTGTGCTAAGATTCCCAAAGTAAGTGCCATGGACAGCAAGATACATTTTAATGATAAAAAACTGATTAGCATAATCTATTGATAACCCATTTGTGTAGCTTTGATTTGAGATGGGAAGAAAATTAGTGCCTCAGGCATGCCTTTATGTGCTAAACTCAAAAATGTGATAAAAGGAAAAAAGATGACATTTAAAAAAAAAGAAAAAAATTTATATATCAAACCAAACTAATTGCATTTTTAGCCATTAATCACATTTTTTTCTATTAAAATTACAAATTGCTTATAATTTTTTGTTTAGAATATTAATTTTGAAACCTCCATTTTGTTTCTGGCTGTGTCACTTTATAGTAACACATTTTTTACATGAAGCATCAATGTAAAAATATACCTCAAAAATTGGATAATTTTTTCTTTTTTTCTTTTTTTTAAGCTTTTTGTTATTTTATTCAGGTTTAACTAAAAATTCTCATTTTCATGTAAATCAATTTAGCAAATTTCTCAAGATCAGGCATTACATCAAAATTTTAATAACAAAAACCCCTATTGGTATCTTTTGATAACCCAGGCCACCGACTTGGGATCGAGAGTGTGAAAATAAGTTGACCTGAGGATTAGGTATTCTGATCTTTCACACATCTCACAGATGATTTACCACCCACAGTCCTGTTGTAGAAAGACCACTACAAAGAAAATAGTAAAGTATTCGTCTGGGCGACGTAATTCCTCCAGCAATCTTTGCGTCTGCCCCACCCATTTCATCTTCCGAGACAGCTCAACTCATTCAGTATGCTGACGACTGCATTTTTTTCTGTTTGTGCGTGTTGTCAGTGTGTCGTTGACAAAAGCTCTCAAGTTATTTCGCTACACAACACATGATTATACAACGTGAACCGGGCAGGTGCTGGAACGTGCGGGTCACCGTTTCCCCCCACTAATAATTATTCAGGAGAGAGAGGCAGGTGAAACTCTGCTTATATGTGTCGTTGGTATTTATTGTTATATTGGCACAGCTGTTACGAAACATTGACAGAATCCAACTTAAAAGCATTCACAGGAAGCCAGGCTTTCAAGGGAATAAATAAGATATCATCTTTCATGCATAAGTTCTGTATCCTTTGTGAACTCACACTTTGCAATTTCAGGGCTATAATTTAAGGCTTTTTTCTTATCCCTTCATCTTGATCCCCAAACCCTCAAAATGTGGTAGCAGGAAAATAAATATACCGGTAACGTTATCTGAAGAACTAGGTTTTATTTTTAAGCATAATTTCATTAAAGTTATACTTTGCCTTTTAAGATAAGTTATTTAGGAGTTTACTTTATCCCTTGATTTTGATCCTTAGACCACCAAGATGTGGTAACAGAAATATGTATTTAAAGTGTCATGGTAATTGTTTTTATCCCTTTACTATAAGAGCCCCCGAATGTAATTGAAGGAATATACCTGCTCTTGAAAACACATTATAAATGACCTTTTCATCGATTTGTAATCTATCATTCAGAGTAGTGCAAACCGATAATAAATCAATTAAGATATTTTTTTTAATCATCCAACTTCTCAGATCTCAAAAATGTTGCAGCAGCTAAATTGTATGTTTTCCGAAGTATAATATATCATTGATTTGTAACGGATCTCTGAAGATAGTGCAAACAGATAGTGTAGACAGGTAATAAATCAAACTGTGTTCATATAGTTCCTAACAGAATAATATGCACTGAATTTCTGGGACTATTTTTTTCAATGTTGTTGTATTTTGTTTAGGATACCACCCAAGTTGAAGAGTAATTAGAGTTAACAAGCAAAAATAACACAGATACACTGACTCATAATAAACCAGTATGTCAGAGAAACATGTAGAACCTGTGTAGTGTACTAGTGAATAGTACCAGTCATACGTCCATTAGAGTTCTCTCCCCATTCCCATACCCACACCCACTGACTGACATAGCAACCACATACACGTACCTCCTCTGTATGGTTAAGTAATATTTTTCATCTATCTTTAGTTTTGCTTTTTCTCACCAATAGCAGATTGAGAAGCAGGAATAGTGCATATACATATAGGTGTTTGAAATGTAATATTGAGCGTGATATAGCTCTCGAGGTAGACTGTCCATCTAAGGTGTCATGGGTCATCAGATTGATCCACTTCAGCAGATACTTTTGGCCTATTTCATGTACTAGCCAGTTATCCACAACTGCTGTAATAAAGACTAGTAAGTGCAGTCCTGTATGTTGGAAAGCATAAAAGATTCTTTGCTCCTAATCAGAAAGAATAGTATATGGTGGTAGCCAAGGGCAAAAATCCGTTCCTGAAAGTGGGGGGTACAGACCATCCCACTGTCTTCCCCCCCCAAGGTTTGATGCTATTATAGACCCCTTGTGTACTTCTGTATGACTATATTTGTGCTAAGACAACATGGGTAAGTGTTATATTGATACAATAAAGAGAAATATTAGTAAAGAATATTATTTAGGCATTTTAATATAAGTTTTTGAGAAGCAAAAAGTGGGTATAATTACATAGGCATCTCCCCTTGTCCAAAAAGTGGTGGGGATGTGCCCACCCTCCCACCCCCACCCGGGATTTAGATCCATGGTGGTAACGGGTTTCCTGTGAAGACTATGAATCACAAACATTATATGTTTGATATCTTATAGCTGCTGAATAAACAATGTGCTGAGGTATTGATAATCAGTCAGTCCTTTCTTTAAATGTGATAACCTTAGAATTTTGTACCATATATCACAAATGTTTTTATTAAAGTATGCTAATATATTAGGATTACATTAAAAGGTCACCTGTCATTTATTGACGCTTTTTACATACAGGCATCCTTATAAAATAATGCTGGGTCTGCTTCTAAAATCAAAACAGTGTAGTTTCTTTGCAGTTAAAAGCAAGGAAAACTATGACAATAGTCCTATTTTATAGAAACTCTGTGGTCTCTTAGGGGATGTAAAGGTCCAATATCAAGCTCACAGTGGATAAAGACTAATTGTTTTTCAGTTTCCACTCGAATGACAAATAATTCCTTTAATATCAAATTTCTATATACAGGGATCAGATGGAGAAAGAGCTTCCTGTATTTAGGTCAGAATGTCAAGGTGAAAACAGAATGAATTGCTGATGACATAATTTTGTACCAAATCATAATTTTAAAAAAGGTTAATAATTTTAAATGATTTACATACATTATAACTAAAAACTAAAAATATTTTTTTAGATGTCATTTATTTTTTGTAATAGTAATCTTAAATCATGGAACATTATATTTTCCAATACTAGCAGTATGTTTAACCATAGCATTATGTTGCTTAAAATATGTGCTTTAAGCAAGACATATATTTAGTTCCACAGAATACTTGGGTTCATTTTAACTCTCAAGAACAAAAACCTATGAATACTTGCAAATATTCTTTTTTGGTTGGCTGATTGATTGCTTGTTCAACAACCCTTAGCAAAAAAAACCTAAATACTGACTCTTGGGGGTCACGCTGTGGTTTAGATCATCTGAAGAATTATTTTTACAATTCTATTATTTATACTGGTGCTCTTGTAATTTGTGTTTACGTAGGTTTTTTTACTGTGAACTTGAAGAGTAGTTGGTTACTGACATTTTGCTTTTTATGATAAATGTTCAGGATCTAGATCAGTCGTAGACAAAATTATCAATGAATAACTTTTTATGTTGTCTTTAACCAAATGAAATATCGTAACCCGATATCTTGACATTTAACAAAATGTAATAAATCATAGATCGAGGATGATGACCGAGGTAAACTTCAGCCTGGGTGGCAGTCTTGGCGAGACATGAAGATGCCATAAGGATTGAACCGCTAGTTCTGTATCAGTAATATTTGCATAGGAAAGGAAAGGAATGTTTATCTAACATTACTACCACGAGTTATCTAATCAAATGTTGGATACTGCTCAGTGATGAAGCTGAAGGATGAAGTGGAGTGGGTCATTGGATTGATTTCATTTATTGGACCAATTGGCATTTTTTTTCTTTCTTTTTAGCCAGCAGTTTACAGCTAGCATGTGGTGTCTTGTGTGGAACAGTGCATGTAAAAGAAATTGGTTTAAAATGTGTGTGTGTGTGTGTGTGTGTGTTTTTTGTCTTGACATTTCTAAA
>JAULBS010099784.1:0-16250 GCA_032355785.1 Symmetromphalus regularis | reverse complement strand
ACCAACCCACCACCCAAATAAATTGACCGTATTTTTACGAAGGAACAATGTAAAAAAAAATACATGTGTGTTCTGCCCCCCCCACCCCCACAATGTAATTTCAACTGGAAACACCTTTAGTTGCTCGTATTAATTTCATGATTTACAGTATCTATATTTAGCCTCCAATGAATGACCACAAAATTGTCAGTATCTTGTAAATTTATGGGTTTTTTTTTATAGATGTGATGTTATAATTATATATGTATGTCTTAAAATATATTATTATGCTGTTAAATAACAGTTTTTCAGGCCAATAGTTAACAAGGGCATTCTATTTTATTTAAAGAAAAATTAATTTATTCTATTTTATTGTTATAGGATGAATGCAGTCCAGTAAAAAAGAAAGGCTGCAATTGGTTGTTTACATCACATGACTGTGTTCAAGCTAGTCAACTGGTATGTTTAAATTGCATATTAAATTTTATATTTAATTACATTTTTATTAGCAATATTCAATTTTGTTATAATGAATATGGGGTACTGTTTTAAAATCTTTGTCACCTACATGAACTTATATCAATTCCCTTTAGTGGACTCACTTTTTTGGAATAGCTAGATGTATCATACATTATACTCCACAATTGGTATATCGAAGTCTGTGGTATCTGCTGTCACATCTATAGAAATTAGTTTATAACTGACACCTTACATCTAACAGAGTACCCTAAGTGGAGGCAATATGTTCAAACTGAAAATTTGCAAAGCCATAAAATTTAGATAACACATTTTATTTTGCATAACTAATTTACAAAATATGCTGCTGTCTTAATTTTAGCATAATCAAAAAATGGGTTTCTTAAATAACAGTTTCTCCATTTTTAAGTCTGCTGCAGTCCATGTGTCTCAAATAAAGCTTTTTGAAATCTAAAATAGCCACAGAAAAATCAAGTGGAAGGGATAATTTTTAAAATATGTATTTTATAGGCCACAAGTCTTGATGCAGTCACAGGAGATGCAGTATTCAAATTTGAGCCATTTATCTTACATGTGCAATGCAGATGTTTGGAAGATGCACAGAAATTGGTAATGTATTTTGATTAAATAATGTTTACAATATCTTTTGTATCATTTTATAGGTGGGGTGTATAGACTTTAATTTTAATTATGTTTTAATTTTGTTATAATCCTTAAAAAAACAAAAAAACATTAGTACAGTTTTATTCACAATTTATACATACATGTACTTTGTGGAACTGTTTAAACACTGATACATTGCAGTAGCGGATCCAGAGGGGGTCCAGGGAGTTATGTTGGAAGGACGTGAAAATTAACCATTTCCCCCAGTCCTATTCACATATCACATTTGGACCCACCTACCCCTTCAGAAATCCTGTATCTGCACCTGCATTGTGTCTAAACTTTATTCCTTATTTTCCTCTGAAATGATCAAGTCTTAGTTGATAGTTTATTGTAACAATTAATATTTTATTTCAGCATTCTGTTGCTATTGCTTCTGGACTGCGTAACTCTGGAATCAGTGTGGGTGGCAAAGGAAAGATCATAACTGTAAGTACAACTCAGACTTTCAATGCTTTTTCTCTTACTTGGAGTTCTTTTCTGTTCAGAAGAAATGTAGCTCAGTTGGTTGAGATGGAATAGATTGTAAGATCAATCTTTCCAGCAACTGGCATATCAAAGGATGGTATACGTCCTATGTACCTATACCATATAATTAAATTTAGGATCTGTCACAGACCCTATTATCCTTAAAGTGGATTCCCTAAGTGGACTGTTTCCCAATATTTGAGCCTTTGTGATCCAGTGGTTGGAAATCAGACTCAAGTACCCTAATTTAGCTGATATTTATTTTTGTGCTGGGGGAAGGGTTGTTAAGTCACTATTAATCGGACTCTAAAGGAGAAGACTGTGGTTCAAAACCCATCAGAGGCTGGCTCTCATTTGACTGTCAAAATTTCCCAATTTTTTAAATTTTGTTTGACTTCCAATAGCTGATGATTAATAGATCATTGTGGTCTAGTGGTGTCATTAAACGAAAAGAAAAAAGAAGATAAAAAAAAAAACATTTGTCAATACTTTCATGTCCCAATGTAAGCTTAGTGTTACTCTTTTCAAAAAACAAATGAACACAATTATTTAAAAGACATTGGTTCTGTTAAGATTCAAAGAAAAATGTTTCACAGCTTTGGAGAAAGCATGACAGTCTACCAACATCAAACTATTTGCCACTGACATCAACGCTGACATCAGTTGCACATTAACGAAACACTGAAATGACAATTTGATGTTATAATGGGTTATGTTTTCAAAATTAATTATAAAGTGATTGCATTTAAACACTGGGAAATGGATATGAGATATGGTTGCCAAAATGTTTTTAAAAAGTAGAAAGCAAGTGATCTGTAGACTATATGTCCATATGTTATGACAGTAAATTCCATGTTTGACACGTACATGTAGTAGCTATTGATTACACTATGTGATGGGGGTGATGTCATTAAATATACATTTAAAAATGGTAGCGGATCCAGTGTGGTGTCCAGTGGTCCTAACTACCCACCATTGGCCCTTTTCTCGTTTGAAAAAAAGAAAAATTATATTTTACAAGTGGAAGGACATGAAAATTAACCATTACATTTAGGCCCCCACCTTTAAGAAATCCTGCATCCATGACTGAAAAAAAAATGTTAAACACTGCCAAACCCAAATTGATGATAAATGAATCCCTGATAATTGTTTTGTTATTGCAGGCTATAAGAAGCACACACATGTTGGAAGTTCCACTGTCTTGCAAAGGAAAAATACTAGTCAGCAATGAGGTATTAGTAACAGATTTTTCTCCAGGGTTGTATGTCCGAAAAGATAGGGAAAATTAGCACAGATTTAGTCATAATTGGACAGTTTTATTTCACACCACTGAATTTATGTAACTGTAATATTATATAAACCTTATAATTATATTAATTTATTTTCTGGGGAATTTTCAGTGCCATTTGTCTTTGGGAAGGGGCCGATGTTAGATACCATATAAAGCCTGGGAAAATACCTGAGTAGTAGACATGTATTATTAGTATATTACTTTTGATATGTTACAATTTTCAAGAACGGTTTCCTTTCAGATATTTTGCAGATCCATGTTATTCACTTTAATAATATTTTGCATTTATTTCTAATCATAGTTCAAATAGTTCGTTCTAACAAAATAAACTTTAAAATACCGGTTCATGATAATCACTCATTGTAATTTATTAGAAGCAGTACAACTTGAGATGCAAGTAAGTAATAAAAGTCTAATTAAAAATATTTACTAATCCACTGGTCCAGTAAGTTGCCAACCATGTGTGATGATAGCTTTGCTGTTATGTGTTCTCTTTTTTTATTAGGACAGTAACAGTAATTTCTGATGCATTTGAGTGTTTTCAATTAAGTTAGTTGATATTAATAAATGTATGTTTTTGGAAACTACTATACTTAATGGAAGGCACGCACATTATTTTCATGTCACATTTTAGTCTGATCACCATCACTCACATAAATTTAGTGATGCATTAATTTCATGATTTATAGTGGATCAATAGTTATAAAAATAATAATTTTGATGCATGTTTACATGTACATTCATTGGCAATCAGCAATGCCATCGTTAAACTAGTTTGTGGCAGCATTTTATTGTCATCACAGAAATAATTTTTAAAATATATTGTGTTTAAATTTATTTCAGTATATAGACTTCTTGGTAGACACTGCAAATAACAAGATGAAAGAAAACAGTTGCAGAATTGATAGGTAATGGATTTTTTCTTCTTCTACATACATGTAAAAAATAAAGTTTTTTTGTTGTTCAGTTTTGACTTTGGGTCTTAATAAAATGACTCGGAATTATGTCCTTTCAACAACAAAGACGTACCTTTTTCTAACTTTTTTTTCTCACATATTTGACTTTCCTGTTAAAAATGGTTTTAATAAAATGACTCAGATTCCTAAGAATTATCTCCATTCAACATACATCTTATTTATTCTTCCCTTACATGTAAGATTTTCCTGTTTAAAATGAATTTTAATATAGAATAGTGTGTGGACAGGTGTATTTTGTGTTTACAGGTGGGTTTTTTTTCTGTCAGTTATATATTATTTGTCTGCGTTCACACATTCTTTTTCAGTATGTTTAATGACATTTTTAATTAACACAGAATCTTTTTTACAGATTTTTTCAGAATTTCGTCATCATGACAGAATCATCTACATGTATACCTAAAAACGAAATGCATCTGAATTCATCTGGCTTGCAAATTAATAAAAGTTCCAAGCCAAGAAGACAAAAACATTCAAATTTTAAATCAGAAAACAAAAAATTAGTCAACTCTAACAATTCAAGTGTTGATGATACCAAAAACACAAATGATGGTTCATTGTCATGTGTCAGTGTTGACTGTAATGAAGACAAGACTGTTTTATCAGTATGCATCAGTGAACAATTAATTGACTCGAAACACACAGACTTTGCTCAGTCATCAAGTGACAGAGTTAGCTGTATTGAAGATGCCGTTTCGCAGTGTTTTTTCCTGTCAGATGATATATAATAAATGGTTTTCCTTAATTTCAAGGTTGTTTTGGGTTTAATTTTGCTTATGGAGTTTAAAGAGCTGCTGCACTATCCTCTACACTATTGCAGAGTTATAAAATTGGTTTCTTGTTTTGTAAATAGAATCATGTTTAGAAAAGATAAACAAGGCACCATCCTCATTTGAATTGACAACAAGGAACCTTGGCCAGAATCCCACAGAAATTACTCTTACATTTTTTAGAGTTGTTGCACAGACTTCATCTGACAATGAAAAGTCTGAAACCGGTGTGGAATCTTTTCATGGTCCCATCAGAAGGTGAATTTCTTTGGTTATATTAATAATTTCATTAACCATGCTCCCCACCCACCACCAAGTTTGACAAGGGGACATGATCCTGGGAATATTAAGCAGACACTCATGTCAGGGATACATAGTTTATATACACTGGCAATTAAAACAAATCACCTGATTGATCCTAGTCACTGCTCAAAGCGCCAAAAAATACAAAAGGTAATGCATAAATGTTTCTTGGATAAAAGTAAACAATATATGTTGCTCTTGAGCTTGGCAAGACCAGTTGATTGATCAGATGAGGCCTCCTTGACCTGCCTTCTAGCTAAACTAAAGGCGAAAGTGGCGTGCTGTTGAACAAATCAGTAACCTTAGATTGCAGATCCAAACAGATTTCTCAGATAGGGGCATCCATATGCACAAATCCTATGCCCAACTCAACCACCAGGCCTCCCACGTTGTCCACCATCATGGGCTGCATTTCATGGCAAGCAAGATGCCCATCCCCTGGTTAAGGAGGAACTAGAATTGTACTGTATTAGCCACTCTCATTGTCATAATGGAAAACACATGAGAATGTCACCCTTAAACCACAGAGGAGCATTACATGTGGGGGCTGTTTATTTGAAGTCTTTATTTCCACTAGTTCCCAATATCTAAACAAAAAAGGTAATAGAGATTTTGTAATGTTTGTCATCTTGCATTTGCTCCGTAAGCAATTGATATGACATCCAGCAACTGGCTCTTTCAGGTCATTTGATGTAACCCTTTGTAGTTTATCACTTTTTGTTGATTTCTCCTGGAAAGTTGGTTCAGACCTTTGTGATAATGACTACTTTCCCATTATTTTGGAGAATGATGGACTACCATTACTTGAAAGGTTTCAAAGATGTCATTACTGATGCTGATGATCCCATGTCTTTGTTTACTTATGTCTTGAAAGACACTGCAGATAAAATTATTCCTGAGTTTGGCAATCCCAAAACGTATCTGTAAACCATGGTTTAATGATACAGTAAATTTTGTTTAATAAAAGTAACAGGTTCTTCCAGAGGTTCAAGTGAGACCCAAGGTTAACCTGAAAAATTATAAAATGGCTAAGGCTTATACAGAGATTAGACAAAGTAAGAAATCATCTAAGAAGAAAAATTACATCTCCAAGTTGAATTCTCAAACGTCATGTACACCTGTAAAATTAAAGTGAAAGAATCCAGTAATACTATTCATCACTTATCTGCCAATGACACAAATTTCACTTCTTAACGTGACATAGCCAATTCACTGGCAGACAATTTTGAATAGAATTATTTTGCTTTTTTGTACAGATTCTTTTCATTCTGTCAAAAATAAAGCTGAAAAGCAATCTAATAACTTAACATCTGGAAATAATGATGTATGCAATGAGATATTCTCTTTTGTAGAGCTACGGGATGCTCTTCGCAGATCTCATAAATTTGTGATTAACATATAATTATTTTGGTTAACTGGCAAAATGACTGGAAAAATACTGGAGCAAACAAACTTCATTCTATAAAGCCAGTCTTGAGAGATTGGCAGTCCTCCTACAGACGGTCAAGGAAGGATGGAATTATTTTGTGTCGTTCTCGTACCATGGTTAATCATATTTAACTCGTATTTTTCATCTGAAAAAAGGACCATCCATTTAAGTGTGAGCTCTGTTGGTATATATTGACGGCGCGTCATATTATTATTTTTGGTGGATTGTCCTCACCTTCAGCCTGTTAGAGATAGTGCATTTGTTCATGAAGGTGTACAGGAATCCATTTCGATTCCACCCACAGCTCATGTTTTTAAAGGAAATTTTTTGTTCATGGTTTTAGTTTGTTTCAAGTCAATATATTGTATATACGTTTTACTATCATTGATTTGTATGTCAGTAGCGGATCTCGGGGGTCAGGATCCCCCCCCCCCCACCCTTTCGTCGATTTATATTTTTTTAACCTTTTTCCGAGTGGAAGGATGTGAAAATTAACCATTCTTCCCCCTATTTTTATTCACTTTTGGACCCTTCTCCTCCATTTTCAGAAACCACATTTGGACCCCCCTTTCAGAAATCCTGCATTCGCGCCTGTATGTATATGTTTGAAAAAAAATGTATATATGTTATGATAAACGTTTGAAGAAACCACAATGTGGACCCAAATGCCGATGTTTACTTTTGTATTGTAGGGTCTTTAAATAAATAAATAAAATAAAAAGGTTTGTGAGACCATTCTATAATATTGATACAAATTCTGATATATCAAAAGAAAAAAAGTTATAAAACAGCACTGAAAGTTGACAATATAGCATGAAACGTGAGACCAAAATGATCTAAACAACATCAATATCTTTATTTTTACGTGTGAATATCTTCTAAGAGAGACTATTGAAATCTATTCATACAGATATTTAGCTCAATGGCTTACAAAACACTTTATTCACGGATCATATTATTAGCGGATCCAAGAGGGGTCCAGGGGGTCAGGACCCCCACATTTCTCGATTTAAAAAAAACAAAACTTTTTTCCGAGAGGAAGGACGTGAAAATTAACCATTTTCTCTCCATTTCTATTCACACATCACTTTTGGACCCGCTCCCCTTTCAGAAATCCACATTTGGACCACCCCACCCCCTTTAAGAAATCCTGCATGTAGCTACCATTTCTGATCATACTGACAAACTAACTCATTACATATAACAACATATACATGGTTGCTATTCTCGTTGGTTATCAATTAATAATTATTGATAGACACAACTATTCAATGTTTCTAGTTATTTTATGTCACACGATCCAGTTCTACAAACCGGTACACCCATCTCTTAGGTGACATCACCAAACGCAATTGATATTAGAAAAATATCTTTGAATAATTAATACTGTGAAGATATCTGATTATTACCCAAGATGAAATCACATTGTTTTCAATATGCGTGCTGAAATTGCAATAAATATTTTCCTATAGTGGTAGAAACTGATTAATAAATTAAGCTTCGAAAATAGTCACGCATCGCTTGCAAGAAGTTAGGGCCTATTCTCGCATTTTTCTTGTTTGGATTTTTAAATTAAGTTTGTATTGATGTGGTCTAAGATAACTTTGATTCAATAATGGTTTGTTTTCCCCACTTAATAGTTCGACTGATCATGTCGGATGTCTTTGTGGCTAACTTGTCCCCTCCACTTGTAGCCAACAATCGTTTAGACTGTGGAAGCCTGTGCCATCTTAACATAACATGCTCATCATTTTTCTTTAACCAAGATCGTAATTCGTGTTACTTACAAAAGAGGTGGATGGAGAATTTAGAGAAACCTGGCACACCTACTGGGATGCACTACTTTCAGGTGTACACAGGTATGTTATTACATAACTTTCGCTTTTAAGTACTTATAAAATTATAATGTAAGTATATCTGTGGTGAATTAGAATTTCAATGAAACAAGCTGTTTTCTTAAAGGAATACAATATGGCATCCAACGATTTAAAATACGATTTTACTATCAAGATTTTAATAAAAAAAATTATGAAGAATACAATTTTAGCCATTTGGAATTTTATAACTATTTCAAAATACATAACTATCTGGGAAATAAATTCGTTTGAGGAATAATGACACCTATACAATCAAATGAATTCAAACTACAAATTATTGTCACTTAAAGTAATATACTAATATACTTAAAATGACAATACATCACCTTTAGGGTCGTATTTATTCTGATTATAAACCTTCATAGTTTGCTAAACGTTTAAAATTGATGATGGAAATTTTTTATGATCACGTGGTTCATAGGCATAATTTATATATTTCTTAGATGTGTATGGCTTGTTCAAAAACAAAGAAATAAATCATCATCTCAAAATAACCATTTATACTCTGCTATATCTTAATCATCCAAAATATCACATTAGAAAATGGGAGTAGTATTAATTTGCGGTATAGCATAGTTTTGAAGTTAATCGCTTTAACTACATAGGAGAAACAGTCAAAACTGCATACCAAACATCGTCAAAAGTTCACTCTCTTTATAATTGATTATTGAGAAAGGCTACAGTGTATATACAGTAAAGTTTGTTTTATTTAACGACGCCTTTTGAGCACATTGATTTTTATCACATCATCGGCTGTTGGACGTCAAACATATGTTCATTTTGACATATTTCTTTAAAGGAAACCCTCTGCCGCCGCATATGCTACTCTTACCGATAAGCAGCAAGGGGTCTTTTACATGCACATTCTCACAGACAGCACAGCACATGCCACGACCTTTGATGAACCAGTTGTAGTATAGTTTAAAGAACACAAATGCATTTTGTTTTCAGATATATGCCAACGCATAGGCTACCAGTACATTCGGAGCATAGACATGTGTTTGAAAGTTTCCACTACTCCTAAAAGTTGGACCAATGCACGGGCGATGTGTGAATCTGAGGGTGGAAGCCTTGTCAAGATCGACACAGAAGAAAAGAACAACGTCATTATGGACATATTAAACGGTCAGTTTAGTTTAAACGTTAAAGGGGCACGATCATTAATCACAAAGGTGACATTCTATTGAATCTACTGAAGGGTATCAAGCCAATTCTAGCATTCAGTAATTTGATTTCTCTTCATTTTCCATTTGTTTCATTTATTTTGAAAATACAACATTTATACTACATTAACTATTCCACTACATTACCACTACTACAATTTGAACAGATATCTTATTTTATACCATTTTTTACTACTTCAGATTTCGAAATAGATGATGTATACATTGGAGCTACAGACAGAATGACAGAGGGAGACTGGCGATGGGATGAGACTAACTCCAGGATTGATTTTGAAAACTGGTACCCCGGTGAACCCAACAATTGTGGAGGAGACGAAGACTGTGCCATATTAATTGGTAGCAATGGTGGAATATGGAACGATGTTTCATGCGATAGGTTATTTCATTTCATATGTGAAACATCTTAGAATATACCTACTATCATGTCGTGGGACATATAATATTTAAGCTTTCTTGTGAAATGAAACAAAGTCCAAACTGATTTTAGAACATTATTATTTCTCTAATTGGAATACATCACTGAACACAAAATATATGACAACAGCAAACAGCCAGAACCTGTCACCTCTGTACATATATGTGCAAATAGATTTCAGAATATTTTTTCTTTCTTCGGGCGATTCCAATTTTATAAACTTTGTGTAAATGGCAGGATTGAGGATGGAATAAAAATAAAAATTGCTTTTAGATTTATTATTATTATTTTTTTTTTTTGCTTTATGGGAAACATTCTTTTAAAAACAGATTTTGGAATGAAAATAAAATCAACAACTACGAATATGTTTTTGTTATTTATTGTAAAAATACACATTTAAACCAAACCCAACAATTATGGAGGAGATGAAGACTGTGCCATATTAAAGCGACGCGATGGTGAAAGATGGAACGATATTAAATGCAATAGACGGTTTCCTTTCATATGTGAACTATCTTAGTCTGGGCGAGATAGCTCAAACATAGGCCTAACCTTCAAAAAAATATACTGCAGCTATATTTGGTATCATTCGAAGCAGAATGTTATGTAGGATAACATCCCCGGAGCCTGACTCTAAGGCTTTTGGGGAATTTTGTTTATTTTGATTTAAGTAAAACCGTTTCTCATCAGAAATTGACATTATTTTAAGGGTTAGGGCAAACAAAATCGCCAACTGTATGTCTTGTATTTGACGAATCATGCCCTCTTTGGTCTTATTCTATGCATGATACATCCCTCTATATAACCAATACAGTAGTACACCACTTGGTCAAATAACGACCTTGACAAAGGTCAAAAGGTCACCCCACATGTCACATCTTATATGTCGAGTTATGTTCACTGCATTAGTGAATGTTAATATAACTAATGAAATTAAGAGAAAACAATACCCAGCAACGTTTAGGAAGGTATCAGCCTCATTGGTAATATCAACTCGTCACATTAACCCTTTAAACTCCCAGGCGGAACACTATGTCAAATCTGGGAGATTGTTTCTACAAGAGATGCTACGATTAAAGACGGACTATACATTGGTCTACAAAAGTTTCACCGACCATGGACTTCGCACCGTACGCCGAGGCGATATATTTTGGGCTGACTTGTTGTCGGACCTAATCATTGAGCAGGTGATTATGAGATCCCTGAAGAGTCGAGGTGGTTTAACTCATGGTCGAGTTGTAACAGAATCCGTTCGTACAACCTGGATAAACAGCATGGATTGTTGCGCTGCAATCCACAATTTGATGAGTACACTCACCAACGTTATACACAGAACTAGCGAACAGCACATCGATCTGACTGCAAGTCGAAGACAGCGGGTCATGACAGATATGGAAAAGCTGGATGCATGGTTCCAAACACATTTGACCCAGATATTCCGACATTGAGAAGTCTGCCAACGGCCTTAACTGCTGGAGAAAGTGACAACATCAATTGTGATGATGCAGAGGTAGTTGGTCAGATGATTCAGAAGAAACTGGATGGTGTGTTTTGAAATGGCGACTATTAGGAGGAGTGACCAGGTGCATACACTGGAGTGCATACAAGTAGGAGTGAAAGTGGACACAACTGTGATACACATTAATCCTCTTATATTGTTCACTCATGCAACTCTTCTTCTGGAACGACCAGACCAGGAAGAGCAAATCAACAACTTGAAGTTCGAGTTCACACCTGAGCCTAGTGCACTTTTCAAACATGGCTCTGTGAGAAAAACACAGAAGTCAGAATTACGCGACAGTATATTAAAGCTTCATCCTCACGTTCAAAAGCCAAACGCAGGCTGTTGTGTTGTGGATGGAGGTGCAGTCCTCCTTCACTCCTCATGGGTGCCTCCTCAATGCACCTACAATGATTTAGCAGAGCAGTTCATCATGTACCTTGTGTCCTGGCACAAGAACTATGAGATACATGTGGTATTCGATGGTTACATCTTTGATCTCTCTACAGCAATGTCAAAACAGTCGTAATGTGCAAGCTGATGTAACGATTGCTGCTGATGGAAGCACATATGTGTCAGTAAAGAAGGCGGAGTTCCTCCTTAATCAGTCCAATAAGTGTCTATTGATCAAACTATTGTGTCAGCGACTGATTGAGCATGATATTAGAAACTGTCAATGTGACGGTGATGCTGATGGTCTGATTGTCGAAACTGCAATTAGTATTGCTAACACAGGAAAATCTGAAGTAGTTGAGAGTGATGATACCAACGTGTTTACAATGCTGCTGAAACATGTGAATACAACCATGGCTGATAAACCATCAGCCATGGTTGTATTCACATGTTTATGTGATGAGAGACTGTAAGTCATCAAGAACAAACCCTGTCCCGATGTGCTGGCGTGTTCAAATCGTTGTGATGACGTTACCGATTCCCTCTGACCTCATCTTGTTAGTTCATGCTTGGGGTGGCTGCGACACGACATCCGCCACATATGGTAAAGGCAAGATGAAGTCAAAAATCTTCAAAAGACAGTCTCTTGTTTTGGAAACATTGAGGCAACACAAGAGGGGAATGGTCAGTGCAGGTAGTAGCGTTATGCTGAGTATCTTCAATGGAAAGAGTGAAACGCTCACAATCTTTATGCTGAATGACACATGATGGTTCTTGGAAAAATGAAACTAAAGCGAGAAAGTTTGCCCCCGACGGTTCAGGCTGTGTATTTCCACGCACTAAGGGTGCACTTGCAGGTGTGCCAATGGACCACCCTAAACCTGACATGTCTCAATCCTACGGAGTGGGGGTGGAAAGTAGAAAACGGTGTCATTGTTCCAGTAAAGACAGATATTGCTGCAGCACCAGAATTTGTTCTCAACGTTATTCGCTGTAAAACATCCAAGAATACGTGTGGCACAAAATTGTGCAGCTGCAGGAAAAACAGTCTGGCATGTAGTGATTGCCTCGGCACATCTTGCAACAATGTTTCAGGAGACAAATCAGACGTTATCTTGGATGATGACATTCTCGATCATTTTTAAATAAAGTCTGACAGTTCATCTAGTTGGAGATATGATTTCCAGTAATTCGGTTGAGAAGAAGGAAAAAGTACTCTGATGTCAAACTCTCAATATGACATAACCGTGTTACTTCTGCAGTGTTAACTATGGTTAATTGGTTCATTATAACATATACCTAAAGTTTAATTTTTTTTTTGTAATTTCCCAGAATTTCACATATTTTCTGTCTCTGGTGACCTTTTGACCTCTGTCGAGGTCACTATGAGGTCAATAGCAACAGGATTTATTTTATCATTTAGAGGGACATCCCCTGCAAAGAATAAGCCCAAACATGACATGGTTGGACAAATACAAGTAATTCCGTGTGCGATTCTGTTACCCCTATCCTATAAAATAATAACAAAAACACCCCCTGAAACAAATCAAAATAATAAACATTCCCCTAGGGTCTCAACGTGAGGCTCCTCACATATCATTCTCCATGGGAACAACAGTATTAAGTAGTCAACTGTTCATGTGTAGGTGATAGTGTTATATGGAGGATAACAGTGTGTTAAGTAGTCAACTGTTCACCATGTGTAGGTGATAGTGTTATATGGGAACAACAGTATTAAGTAGTCAGCTGTTCTCCATGTGTAGGTGATAGTGTTATATGGGAACAACAGTATTAAGTAGTCAACTGTTCACCATGTGTAGGTGATAGTGTTATATGGGGGACAACAGAGTTTTAAGTAGTCAACTGTTCACCATGTGTAGGTGATAGTGTTATATGGAGGACAACAGAGTGTTAAGTAGTCAACTGTTCACCATGTGTAGTTTACATGTAATAAATGTGTAGTTTATGTGTAATAAACACCATACAACAAGGTGTTTAATAAACACGTCTGAAACGTTTGCTGTGTGTGTAATAGTGTTATATGGGGGACAACAAGGTGTTTAATGAACTCGTTTGAAACTGTTGCTGTGTATGTAATAGTATTATATGGGGGACAACAAGGTGTTTAATAAACTCGTTTGAAACTGTTGCTGTGTATGTAATAGTGTTATATGGGGGACAACAAGGTGTTTAATAAACTCGTTTGAAACTGTTGCTGTGTATGTAATAGTGTTATATGGGGGACAACAAGGTGTTTAATAAACTCGTTTGAAACTGTTGCTGTGTATGTAATAGTGTTATATTGGGGACAACAAGGTGTTTAATAAACTCGTCTGAAACTGTTGCTGTGTATGTAATAGTGTTATATTGGGGACAACAAGGTGTTTATTAAACTTGTCTGAAACAGTCGCTTGAGTCAGGAATTTCTCGTCATCTTCTCTTGTTCTCAAACAAAACAATATGGTTTTTTAATCTATGGATTAAAACTGTAATCATGAATCAGATTTGTTTAGTTCCTCTATGATGATTGTTGTTAATCTCAGATTAAAACATGGATTAAGGATTCGTCTAACCGCTGTGTGATGATTAATGTCAGTCTCAGACTTGTCATGAATTAACGAATTAACTTATTTCAAGTTTAGTACAGTACGTCTCAAAGATACCGTCAAAAGTGTTATTTTAATATTTCCTAAAAGTTAAAACATATTAAGCGGGCCAGTAGCCGGAGATGGGGTAGGGGTGGGGGGATCTGGAGGATCGGACGATCCTCCCCACAGGATTGAGAATTCCGCTAAAATGATATTATTTTGTTTCATTTTTTATTGATTAGTTCCGTCTACATGAAATTTCGATTCTCCCCCACCCCACCCACCATGCTGGCTACGGGCCTGTTATGGTAGATTACAAATTGAGTATTTACAGATAAACTGATTACAGGGAGAACTAACCAAACCTTTAAATTCTAGGAAATAATATTTTAGAATCCCACCACCACTCTTCAAAAATTTAAAATAAAAAATCCATGTATTCAGTCTTGCCCCCTCAATATTTAAACGGCTGCGCCGGCACTGATTATTTCCAACTTCCGGTCTCGTTATAATGGTTTCTTTTGTGTTTATTGTGTGCTGGTAATTCGTTTGTTATAAAATAATTTAATTAGTACGTTCATAAATGAATTTTATAGTATGAAAATCAGTAGTTTATTATTATCCAAACGAAACTGCCACTACCCACTCTCAGTGCCTGATTTATAAGGGGGCAAAGAGGGCAGTGGCCCCCTGTCCCCACTGCCGGAGTGGCCCCAGACTATATACTTCCTTAATAAAATTAATAATTATAAAATAATATTAGTTCTATTCATTCATTTTAGTTCTTTTTTAAAAATCATTTGTCTTGTAATTTAATTTCTATGTTAAAAGGCCCCCAAACCTTGAGTAACAGGGACCCCAAAGTCTAAATCCGGGTACCTGGCTGGTATGACAAACAATACTTTCCTTTACTGTCCACGATTATAGGCACTCGCAAATTTGCATAGGGATGTACACATCACCTGTATGACAGAATATCCAAATCCCCCCTCCCCTCAACCAAAGGAATCCCCAACCAGGGGCGGATTTATAAGGGGGATACGGTGGCAATTGTACTGTGTCCCCTGCCAGAGGAAACCCTAGACTAAGGACTTCCTTTATTTAAAAAAAATGTAATAATTATAAAATTAGTTCATTAATTTTTGTTCATTTGTCATGTTATTTAATTTTTATGTTGAGGGGCCCCCGGGTACCCCAAGGTCTAAATCCGGGCATGTCCACTCCACTCCATAACAAAAAAAGAGGTGTACATATATTAAAAAAATAACTTTTTTTTTCTCCGTTGAAGGTGTGACGTATATATTTCAAATCATGTGACGTGTATTCCCCCGTTAGCCGTTATTTTAAAATTTCTGAATATTCTTGTAGAGCTACATAAATATTTCGTACCAATTTATTTCGCACCACGAGGTGTTCCGATCTTGAAATTTGAAATATTTAAATGTGAAAAAAGTTGATCGACTAGACATGGAATTCCCTATACCATGGTTCAGTTAAAACGCCTTGCATGATATGAAAATGAGATCTAGTATAACAAATGTATGTAAGTTTCATTCATAATCAAAATTTAGAGCACAAATCCCCTTAAATTCAGTGGGATTATGCCTTTAACGACGCCTCTAGAGCATATTGATTTATATCTTAATCTCAGCTATTGGACGTCAATCATATGGTCATTCTGACATATTTCTTTAGAGGAAACCCGCTGCCGCAACATAGGCAACTCTTTCCGATAAGTAGCAAGGGGTCTTTTATATACACTGTTCTACAGACATAACAGCACATACCATGGCCTTTGATGAGTCCAAGCTGCAAATGAAGAAGAAAAAATGCACAGAGAAGGATCGATCCGACGACTAAAAGCTTTACCATCCTCACAACGTCAGGCGGGGGGGGGGGGGTGTCACAAAAAACCTGGCCGAGAAGACAGTTTTTGTT
>JAULBS010099773.1:0-16250 GCA_032355785.1 Symmetromphalus regularis | reverse complement strand
TTGCATATTGATATATATATCAATATGCAAAATAATGCCAATTTCAACAAAAAGATCCATGAGGAATAAATTAAATTTTAGAAACAGAATTCAGATCTTGCATTTGAATCTAAAATACATTTTGGTTAAATGGAGAAAAGAAATTTCATCCAAAAGGATCCATTTGATAGAAATTTAACAGTAAACAAGAATATAAGGATGCTCTTTTTCATTAAGCTTAAATCTCATTCTTAGGTTCCAGAAATACATGTACCAGTACTTCCCCCAAAAGGTTTTCAGAATAAAATTACTAAAGACAAAGATAGTTCTTCTCGATTTAAATTTCCACAGACTGCATGAAAATTTTAGTTCATCATGAAAGATACTCTCTCTCTCTTTATATATATATATATATATATATGTTAATTTGTGTAACAGAAATTATTTAACCATGTTCTTTGGAAATTTCAATTGTTTTCTAAATGAAATAGCTCAGAGGTAGTGTGTCTGTCAGAGATTTGATATATCCTCTTCATTGGACCTACTGGGATATTTCAAGTTCCAGGCAGTGCTACATTTCTGGTAAAGTTTTGATATGTGTAACCCTTTTTAAAAGAACCCTTGCTGCTAATAAGAAAGAGTAGCCTATGTATTGGTAGCAAGTTTCTTCTGTGTCTAATTGTTTATTAGGTCTATAAGCAAACTATCGATTTACAAGTGTGTATTGGTATAGTACACAACAATGTGTTTCCACTATTTAAGGGGTGGGTGGGAAATAGGACTTAGGAGGAACTTGGATGGTTATTATTGTGTAATAATATTTATTTCATCAGTGGGCACTCATAATAGGGAATTATTTTTCATATTTTCTCAGTGAGCATTATTATACATTGCTTTAACAAGGCATTTCATTTGGTCTCTCTGGCCATTATGACCAATAAATTGAATAAGCTTGACTGTACTGAATATCACGTCATTAAATAATTTTGTAGAAGTGCAAACGACATCACTAAAACTAGGAAAAGTACAACATAATGTCATCAATAACATTATGGGGATAGCATTTCTCTAAACTGTTGCGCAATTAGAAAGTTTAAAGAACAGAACTATTAAAATTGTTTGGGGTTATAAATAGAATATTAAACTCGTTACCGTTTATTACCAAATTTATGTCCTGAATGAAATAACTTTTCTTTGTCACGATCTTTACATAATTTGATAATAAATGGCAACTCTTACTTTAATATCCTCTATATAATTAATTATTTTAAATAACAATTGTGGGTGTTTTTTTTTTTAATATTTTAAAGTCCAGACAAATAATAATTTACAAAGAGTTTATAATTTTTAATTTCTTGTACAAATTACTTAATTTATAATAATTACCTGTAAAAATTCTCAGATCCACCAATTCCTACCAAACAGTAAGCATTTGTTAATTTGGAAAATACTCCGACCTCGTTGTTACCTTCGAACTGAGCTCGAACAGCCATTGCAATATTATTACCAAAAATGACTTCTTTAAATAATCAAAAAAGAATGATTGTGTAATAATCGTATTTTACAATTTTATGTTTCACAACAACAAGAAACGCATGGTTCCATCGACGGGCGATGTGAAGTACGTCATCAGAAATTGTGATTGTTCCATGTACAAATAGAAATCATTAAATTCCGAAAAAGGATTATTATGTAGGGAAAATCGGAATTAGAAAATTTCGGTCAATTCCGACTTTTGACAAAAATATAAACATCACGTGATTTTGTGGCGGGAGAAATTGTTTCAAGATGGCGCAGCCTAAAGTGACTGACTACTTTACAAGCAAAAAGAAAACAAAGGGTGGATTACCCGCTAAGAGAAGGAAGCTAAGTCATAACAATGATGATATATCTGTTATTAAGCGAAATGCACAGAGCGTTTTACAATCTGCATCGCTCGATCACCATGCTGAATGTTTTGAGAAAAGCATTGCAATTTCATCAACGAAATCAATTTCATCAACAAAGTCAAAGACGCAAAGAAAAGAAAACAAGAAAACTGATGCGGTTTCTACATCAACAGTTAGAAGATCAAGACGAAAGGGATTTTGCAATGTTGACGAAAATCAGCAAAAAATCATTAATTCTTTAATTAATTCATCAACATTTAATACAGAAACTTCTGATCTTTCTAAAAATCCTACAATGCCATTGGGCCTGCAGACTCATAGCTCAGTTTCTAATCTTCATAGTGTTAGCGAATCAGAGAACTTGTCATTACAGTGGGATGAACATGACATATTACAAAACAAGGACATCACACCACAGAAACAGATAAAGACGGACAGTAAAAATGAAAGGAAATCTCGTCATCATGTCCAGGATTCTGAATTAACCACACCGGTTTCAAAACCTTGCACAGAATCCGTATCTTTTGCAGGATCTGCACGGAAATGTCTGCAGTTACATTCAGAAGAAGATGAATCTTTGGCAGTGAAGGTACTATTTAGGTTTGGAGTGGGTGGTTGTTCGTGTATTTTGATGTTGGCCAAATGATGGATACACACTGCAATAAAAAAAAAAATTCCACAGCAAAATAAATGCTGTAGAGATACAGTATCCACAGCAATTTTAGCGTAAAGTATATTTGATTTTTAATAATTAGAACAAATATACCATGACCTTTTTTTAAGTCCATGGTGAAAAAAGTGCAATTTCCAATGCATTGACATTGAATATCAATGTTGGTTTGCTAAATACTAATAAAGTGATTGGGCTGATATATGTAGGCCAAATTTCTAATTGCACTCCTGTCAGTGATATACCTTTCATCACTTCATTTGGTCAGTACACTTTGTAAGAGTAAAGTGAAGGTGGAACTGGAAGTGTTTTCCAATAAAAGCTTGTTAAACAAAAATATAGTTGGGGCAAGTTATGTGCATACAGAAGTTTCAGCTTTTGGAAATAAAACATTGTAAGTTCCTTAATTCTAGTTTTGTATTTTCAGAGAATAGAAAAGGATGTTTGTGTCGACAGCATTGTCTCTGAGATGACTGTCCTTTCTCCCAAAATATCTCCACTTCCTGGATCCCCACACAAGCTGCATCATGCCACACCTAAGAATGTGGAAACGCCAATGTCCTCTAAAGTTAGGGAATCCATTAAAAGATGCAAAGAACTAACTGAATCCGTCGATGGTGCTTTGTCAAAGGTATGATCATGCATCACATCGACACTGGTAGAAATTAAGCAATGTTTTCACTCACATTGGGGTCTAGTAGCCTAGAAACATTATTAGTTCTTCATTATTGATCAGAACCATTACTGTTCAATAAATATTATAGTACATCTTTGAGTTTGAGTAATGGGCATCCATGAAATTTGGAATATGTTGAAATTGGGGACTAATATTTAAATTCTACTAATCTCTTGTGATTTCTGCTCATCTTGGGTAATGGGACGAGTTAATGTTTATCCCTGCTGACATTTAGTTCACTTTTAAATAAATAATTAAAATGACATAAGATCATTTGCTGTTTTAAAAAACCCAAGAACTTGGCCCTAGACACTCCATTATTGAGCTTTCAATTTATTTTCATGCACTAAAAATTGTCTTGGCTCAACCCTAAAATATGAGTAATGTACAAATATTCCTAATAAAAGGCTGAAATTATATTTGCCATCTGACTAATATTTAAGTTTTAAAATGTATATATATATATATATACTTTATAATTAATATTTGTGCTTTTGGAACAGACAAAAAGACTTACTGCAAGTGAAGTGCGATCTCGTCTGAAGAAAGGAGGCAAGTTGGAGGAATTAAAAGAACAATTACTTGCAATGAACAAGTTAAAGAAACAAGTTCAGAAGGACATCCCCAAGTTAGAACAGTTCAGAAAGATCGAAATCGAGGTGGAGCAAGCAAGTCCAGTTAAATTAGAAAACAGGTTACAATTAATTTTGTACTGAAATACTAGAGGAGGAAGTGAACCGTGAAATATTGTTAATAGTCTAACGTAACTTATAAAGTCCAATTAAATTAGAAAACAGGTTACAATTAATTTTGTATTGAAATACTAGAGGAGGACGTGAACCGTGAAATATTGTTAATAGTCTAACGTAACTTATAAAATCCAGTTAAATTAGAAAACAGGTTACAATTAATTTTGTATTGAAATACTAGAGGAGGAAGTGAACTGTGAATTATTGTTAATAGTCTAACATAACTTTTAAAACATGGTCTTGTTTTGCAGTTCACGTAGGTCTGTTTGATGCAGTTTGCTATTTTATTAGATTTTATATACTTTGATACAAAATAGCCAGAAGGTACAGAGTAAACCACTAAGCTATGGCTATCTGATAGCTCATTACGTGACTAATATTAACCTAAAGATACGAATGGTTTACAGAACACTGAAGAAATAAATACAAAATTAGACTGAATAGCTGGATTTTAAATTTTAACTGTCTGCTGTTTCATACCACCATGTTTCTATATTTAAATAAAAAGAATAGAAGATACAAATTTAAAGACACTTGGAGGTGGGTAAGATTGGTATTAAATCAGAGAGAGGGCAACAGAGCACACCGACAGCTTGATATTGATAAAAATAATTTTTATACCAAAGCATGCTTTTTGCTTGTAGAATTATGCAGGGGTGAGAACTGTCTGCGGATTTTAGCTCCCCAGGATTGCCTAATTTTAATGGGGTGAGGTCAATTTTTTTGGCCATTTCTCTTCTAAGCAATGAAAAAAGCCTGATCTCATGCGGAAATGTTTGCCGGAAAATAAAAAATCGTTTGGAAACAACTCCCGTGAACAACAAGTGAGTGGTCGGCACTCGGTATTCTGTGAACGATCACGCTTTACTTCGGCCAGATCCGACGTTATACAGAAAATTGCAAAGCACAGAGGATCTCTGGCCTGTTATTAGTCACATGGAAATCCAACATGGCTGAGCCCATAAACTGGCCTCTGCAACGGGACCATAGCTCGTAAAATTCGCGTTAAAGGCAATTTGTTTCAATGGAATTCGGCGACAGGGATATGGATGATATAAAATAAATAGATAAGACATGCAAAAACATAATTTAAGTGGAATTTGTTGGAGGAAAAGGGCCCTCAAAGTTCACCAGAATGAACCATTTCCCTCTGTATTTCAGAAAAAGTTCCTACCTTGGAGGGGCCACCAAACCCTCCCCCGGATACCCAGCTTCACTCCCTCGCAAAAAAAATTAACGTTTTAGCCTTGTGATCTTAAAAACATCCCAAATGAAAGGAATGTACCTCTCTGTTCACATTAAAAACAAAAATTCAGCTGTTTTTCTCATTTTTACCATTCTCAGCCCTGATTATGCTATCAATATTTTCTGATATCTTAAACCAGCCTGTGTCTGAAAATTATTTATATTTAAAAATTGTTTTGCATATTTCAGAGGACACACTCCTGCTTTTGAAAAGTTCCACCATCTCGTAACGGCACCTCCCCCGACACTGAACTTGCCGTACAAGTACAAACTGCTTGCTGAGATGTTTCGTGGCATGGATACGGTTGTTAGCATGATGCACAATCGCAGTGAATCCTGCACGTACTCCAAACTGAAAGTAGCCGTTCAGTCCATGACAAAGAGGTATGTGGAGGAATCTTAAAACAAGAAATTTATTTTTTATTGTTGTTTTTTGGTCATATATTTAGGTTGTACATTGTCAATGGGTTTTAAAGAAATTAAACTTGACAGCAGTTCTAACATCTTTTTATTTATTTTAAATGGTGTTAAGTGCATTTTGTGGAGGATTTTTTAAATATAAAACGTATGCACCTTTTTTACAACTGGCTGTGAATGGAGTGTTTATTTCATTCATAAGTTTCTTCTGTGTATCAGATTCTGTATAGTTTGTAAAGTATTTTATTGCATGTAATGTTTTGGTTATGCCACCCTAAAAATGGTGTAATGTTTATTTACCACAGACAATTTATCATATTTTATTTGGTTTATTCTTCTTATTATTTTTTGGTGGTTTTTTATCGCTCCAATTTCAGGTACAGGGAAAATTATGGTAGGTAACATTATTGTAAATACACCATTTTATTTTTCAACATAGTAAGAATTGTGTTAGTAAAATTTTTATTACAGATTGATGTTTATGTTAAACTTCTGTTAATCTGCTCTAAAATAATATTTTTCTATAATTTTCAGAAACTTTGAGCGAAAGAACATCGGACAAATCAAAACAGTTTATCCTACAGCATACAGTTTTCGACAGGAGAGGGTGCCAGTGTTTGGACAGAAAGTCAGTGACTATCAGTTAACTGTGGAGGCAAGACTTAATGATGAAAATGGTTCGTACATCAATTTTTAAAATAATGTTTATTGTTTGGTTTTGCGAGATGGCAGCAGTTAGTAAAGTCATTTGTTCTTTCCTGGTGTACACTTGGTTTTTTGAATCACAATGTTTGGTTTGTTTGATTCATTAGAGTTGAATATTTGGAGCTAGTGATTGTATTGATTCAGATAGTTTGTTTGAGCTTCTCTGTGCATTATTTTAAGAAGTTTTACTTAAGGCATAAAATAGGCTGATTGAGGGACTGGGTGTTCAGACTGGACAACAATTTAAAAAAAAATCCATTATAATTTGGTCTTGCTTGACTTTGGACATAAACACACTCCTCTAATATAAAAATATTTAAAATAACTTGGGATTCCCATTTAAAAACATTCTGTGTTTGACCATAAACTGTTTAGGGTTTTAAAAGTTTATTCTTTTGTGGTTGTGACACTGGAAGACTGGAAATTTAAACAAACTGTAGAAACGAGGTTCTGATGAAAAAGCTTTGCTCTAGAGAAAAATTGTCATTTGTAAAGAATATGATTTGTTATTAAAATAATTATGGATATCTAAAAAAAGACTTCTTTTTTCTTTTGGATTGATATTTTAAATGTCACATTATCCTGTTTTCCAGGTGCATTGTTACGAATACTGAACTTGATCGTGTTTTTGCTGTTGTTATTTTGGTGGTTGTTCAAGAAATGTCTTCAGATAGTTGGGTTTGGGAGATGTTGGCACTTGGGTGTAAAACTGAAGTAATTGTTGATCATGCAGTTCAACTTCAAGACATTTAAAAAAACAAATCTCAGTTTTTATTGGTCTAAATTTGTTTTGTGATTTTGTGTTGTCTTCATTGGTTGGTTGTTGAAGGAGAATGTGTATGTTTCCGATTTAGAGTTTGTTGACATTTTCCTTTTTTCTTAAAAGGTATTTTTTATTTTAGTAACATGAAACATTTATAACAATTTTATTTTGTAGAACTTTTCATGTTGTTTTTAGTTTTGTTATACATATTTACATTGTTGTTTATTAATATGTTGTGTATTTTTTATTTCAAATGTTTAAATATGTAGCTTAGAATTATTGCATATTGATGATATGAAGACTATATTATTTCAGGTTCTCAAATTTGTGTGAACTGTCAATTTGTTTGTATGTCACATCAAATCTAGTATATATGTAACCCATTTTATTTACAAACTGAACTATTTTGATAAAATGTTTGTAAACATTGAGTTTTTGTTTTATTATATATAAATTAATATCTTCAGTATAATTTAATTTAAAAAACAAATCGTGATACTAAGTCAGTGATGGAAATATGTTATTTTTGGACATAACTATTATTTTCTTGGCTATGCTTGGTATGAGGAGGATATAACAAGGGCACAGCAACAAATGCAGTTGTCAAATTTCATTGAGGCATTTGTCATGCCACCCTATCCCTTTGTCGCAATGTCCTGTGAGTTTCACTTCTAACGAAGGTAAATATTGCAGTACCCTTTTTTCTCACTTGCCCCATAGGAAACTTGCATTTGCTGTTGTGCCCCTGAAGTATTCTCAAAATTGCCTTGGTGCCCTCTTGATTCCTAGGAATCCAAGGCAATAATGACCGTGCCCCCAAACACCGAAGTTCAACACTGCAAATATATTAATAATTAGCAGGATGTTCCAAAAATGTGGTATCATCGTGCAGTTTAACTCCTAATACAAGCAGGATACAAAATAGTTTTCATAAATTGCAATATAGATGTTTGCATTGTGATACTGGTTCTTTCTTGATAAAGCTGGTATTAGCCAGGCAATTTGTGTAACCTACAAATGGGTTATCCATACAGAAATTTAAGTAGCCCATTTAACTTTGTGTAACTCATTCATAAAATATGACACTTTACAAATGAAATCATATGAAGGAAAAATGTTTTACACAAAACATACTTGCAAGAGCAATGCACAAATGAAATGAGTTTGCTCAATTTTTGACCAGCCTGATGGCACTGAAAGGTTGTTCAGGCAGTTCCAGATCAAGTGTCTTTGAACTCATTCACATGCGATCGTATATCAAATTTTCATTTTATTTTTTATTTTATTACAACAAATAATTACTTACTTTGCTACAATAACAATTAAAACGAATAAAATATGTAGTATGAAGTCCTATTATTTTTGGTAGATCCAGATAATTTGGGTAGTTCCGGATCACGCCACCTATCAATCTTTACAAGTACTTAAAACTATTTTTTTTTCAAGTGAACCTCTTTGAAAAGGTTTGCAATAAAAATAATTAAATTTTAACAAACCCTAAGGCTGCAATAAACGTTTGTAAATTAGAGCGACTGCTTGAAAAATGGAGGAATTTACAAAGAACATTGAGAACATGTATGCGGGGGACAATATTTCAAAATCTGAGATAACCAGATGTCTGTTCACATGGTTTTTACCTAGGTAACCCATAGTTCGGTTATGTGAATTATATTTAAGTAACCCATGGGTTACCTGATCGGTTATGTTGAAATTATGTTTTAAAATACATATTATTTTTTTCAGCATTTGTAAAATTATAGGCAATCCAAAATTATGTCAGCATAATTATATTCCTAAAGATGAAATAGCAGCAGATAATTTAGCTGTCCCAGTGTCAGTATTTTTAGTTTAGACCGGTCGCAAGTTATAACGTTCGCTGCGTCAAGTATCTAAACATCTGTTGGTATACTTTTACGTCTACGTGAATAAACTTATACGGGTGAAGTTTGCCAGTTTCCATTTCTGATGTCTACAGATCACGACATAATCGATTTGTGGTTCGCACAAATTTAATTTAGCGTGTAATATTGTGCCCTGTGTATGGTTTATAATGTGATTAGGAACTGACCAAAAAAAAATCACAGTACGGTTTCCAATTTTTTAAATTTAATATAATTATATTAACAAAAATCATACCATGCTAGTTTATTAAGTAGGCTGCGTTTATTATGAACTGTCACCTATTTTGTCGTTGATGTAACCTTCAAAAACACTGTATGGGAAATGTCTAGTCCCGATTGCATAACTTTGTTCAGATGAGTTTTTAAAGTTCGCAATTACACATTCCTGGTGGAATTTGAATTATTATTTATTCAGCACAGCTCACTAATAAAACGAAATGAAATTAAAAAAAATATGTATAACATTTTTTCGATCGGTTATTTATTTTATGTTTATACAAGCTGAAAAAGTATTTTGATTCGGAACTGCCTAAACAACTGTATATATGAAGAATACTGTTAATAATGTGTGATTGTTTCTCTCTATTCTGGGGCAATTTGGCCTCTAGAAATTCTTTCAACCCCTGCAAGGTTGTGCATTTTTAATAGAATCAATGGGCAGTCAGTCATTTGTTATTATTTACTTGCTAATATTTATGTTGGTGTTTAATTTTATAGTTGCTGAAAGCAAAGGAGAAGTTGAAAAACAGATATTTACTGCAAGTCATTTGTTGCGACGACGCCAGACTTTCAAAACAGGGTTGATATCAATTGTGAAGAGATATCACAAGGTATTACTCACACATAACATTGTCTTTTTTAGATAATAAGGACAGTTTGTTTAATAAACTGTCTTTTCTTCAGCATTCTAATCTTATCAGGCCCATATGGTTCAAAAATAGTTTTTACCAGAATGTACATTATACACTAGTAGTACTTACATACAAGTCATTCAAACTTATCAACATGAAAAGATAGTTTGGTTACGGTCGCCATATAGTATATAAATTAATATTAATTATTAAAATGTTGATTTAGATCACTCCTTAAATCTACATTTTAAGCATGTGTATGGTGTTAAAAGGAGGTGTCTGAAAATATAATTGATAAATAAAATATATTGTAAACAGGTTCTTGAAATGTTAGCCATGTTGAATATCCATCCGCAGACATGATACTTTAAAATGTTTTTTATGATTTGTATCATGTCTGTACTGTTCGTTATTTGTAGGTATGATCAAAAGACGTCATTTTGTTCTCGGAACATGTTTGAAAAATTTTGCAAAAAAAATGGTACAGATATCAAAAAAAATCTGTACCATTTTTTAAATTCCATTTCCATTGATATCCAAATATATTTTGCTTTAAAGCCAGTTCATGCAGACCGTAATTTCAATTGACGGGTGTGAAAAACCACACTAGTACCATTTGGAAATTATTCACCTAATTAAGAATAATATGTAATTTCATACTTTTGTCAGCTCATTACATAATAACTCAAGTCTTCTATAAATATTTCACTGGTCATGGTATTATTTCATCATTAAAAAATGGATAACTAACAGAAACTTGCTTACTTTTGATTTACTATTTCAACTTAGTACATGAAGATAAAATTTCTGATAAACAGATACTCAAACATTTTAAACAGATTTTTCTGTAAATGGTGTTACTCTGTATGCATTTTTAGTTAAATAAGTCGGTTTTATTATTTTAGGATTTCCTGTCAAAACTGGATCACCCACTCAATATACCAGAAAATAAGATCACTCGATGGCATCCAGGTTTTCCATTGGATGAAATTCCTGACATAGATGTGGCCGCTCTGCCTGAAGCACCTGTTGTGTGCAAGTACGAAACAGCCAGAGATGTTTTGGAACATACAAGAGGAAAAATAATTCAAAAGGTTATATCATATTTCGTATATATTTACAAATTCATATACTCAACCAAAAAAGAAAGTATACATTTTGAAATATTTTTGTTTTATGTGGTTGTCACAGTAATGGTCCATTGGCACTAAACATGTGCACAACTTGTAATATTACTGCACACACACATCTTTTTTGGTTAGTATACATTATAAAACTGAAACATGTTTGTTTAATTACGTTTTGTGATATTTTCATTTCCTTACTGTTTGAACCATAATTGGAGCAGTTTTACTAAGAAATATATCATCTATGAAAAGTGATTCAAACTGTGCATGTTTTTTATTCTTTTTTAATCCAGTGATTTTGAAAGAAATAACAGATTTTCCTTAAATGATATCCAATAGCCAATTTTTCTTCATATGTATTTTATTTCATTTCTAAAAGTGTTAATCGTGAAATGTTCGATCTTTTATCAACATAATTTTCTATTCATAAGGTGGAGAAAGCTCTTGAAAATGTTGCAGCAAATTCCCCGTCAACAAAACTGGAACCAAATTGCGATAAAAAGAATGAAACGCCAAAGCCTGAACCTCGATCTCACATGGGAATACCATTTTCACTTTTACAAAAGGTATGTTGAAGTAGATATATCTCATTCACTAAGCTTTAGGCTAAATTGCATGTTATGAGAATTGAAACATCAAAACACAAAATTTACTGCTGTAACAGCTGTTGTATAATTGGTTTGCAGCAGTACTATACTACCATTACACAGCCCTCGAAATTCATGATGCTGTGGCAATTTAGTTTGATTAATAACAAAGTAAATACCCAATAATGATAAAAAGCAGTCGCCGATCAATTTTGCAACAGCACTGCTGATTGCCGTTGTGAATTTTGGGAGCTGATCAACTATATTTTGCTGTATGTTCATTTTTTTGAAGATGCTGTTGCATTGTTGTAGCAAAACGATTTGGCTATGGCAAATAATTAGGTGCCATCATAAATTTGTTTGAATGTACACAGTGTACAAAAATTGTTTTTAGAGAATATTAGAAATATTTTCACCAAATTTATAATATATAAACAATTTATATTTTTCATTTCCAAATTTACTTTTTTGTCCTACTAGTTTCATTTAAAACATAACTTGTAAAAAGGATGGTGACATGGAGTATATTAAATTATTTTCAATCATCAGTTAAGAATAGAAAATTGTTTACATTTGGTTATTATTTTAAATATTATTTTTATTTTTTGTTTTAAGATTCGTGCAAAGGAAGCTATGAAGTTGGAAGCAGCACTGACACGTAATCCACAAGAAGAGAGAAAAACCGGCATGATGGGAAGACTTCCAGAAATGATCCGAATTATCCGAATGTATCCTTTATTTTATTTGTGTTTGTCTAATCAATTGCCATCTTGTTTTTGACCAGTGGCATGTTCAGTAATCTTCTATCCAGACCTGCATACTATTCCGGTTTCTCCGTAATATTTCCAGACAGACACCCCAAACTATGGCATTCTGGCGATACAGTCAAACTTTCCGCTCACTGGCCTAGCAGCCTAGATTTTTTTTATTTTTTTATTGCTAAAGTTCGATTGCACCGAGAGCATTTGCATAACTTCCTGTGTGCAGGTCGAATGACATTGTGCATTTAATAAAAGTTTCATGTGCATTACAGCAACAGATTTGTTAATAGAATTAGAAAATATTAATGCAAATGATCATTTAACATCTCAAAAGAACAATTCAATTGTCAAGTGTGACACATTCCTGACAGAACCCTTAAATTTCCTGAGAAATCGTGTTTATGGGCCCTAGATTCTTGAAATGGTTTTCTAAGGGTAGGCAGATCTGTCTATCACATTTCATTTATCAAATGTCGGCCATTCTAGCAAGAGACCATGAGCCCTCGCCTTTCTGATCATGCCCCAGATAAGGCAGAAATAATGGATAAAACTGACAAGTAGTAGAAACTATTGGGACTCTTTTATTCTAATAACAGAAAATGTGTTTAGTGAGTACCAAATTCACTTTAAAATTTAGCACTATAGAGTTTTCTATTTTTGATGTAAGCATTGATTTAGATAAAAGTGGGAAATGTGTATTTAAAATTTAATGATAATACACTTGGTGTATTTTTGAAATCATAAATTGTATGAAAGAATGCATCTGAGATTAGTTAGACTAATACACAATAGGAGTAAATTTAAAATGAATTTCAGAGTTGGTATTCATATATATTTGTTTGTCCACAAATTACTCTGCTAGCAAAGTGATTTCCTTAGCTGTATTCAGGTATTATATAACAGAGAAGAAACCAGCCGTTCCTTTAGCATCCGTAGTTCAGAAGCTTTGTGATAGTTCGAAAACTGCCATCTCATTAAGTAAGTGCACTGAATAAGTAACATTTTTATTTTCATAATCTTATTAAAATTTGTTATAATTTAATTAGCTATATGACATGGCCCAGATTCAACAGTTGTATTTACCCTAACCCTAATCCATTTAATAAGATAACATAAGGAAAGCATTTTCTACAACCCAGCACATTATTTCTGTCTGAAAGTCAGCATATTCCAAATAAATTATTTTTTACTAAGCATTTAAAAGAATTTACTTGTTACTAAACTACAGTGAACACATTTATAATTTACTCAACATTTACTAGGCAGTTGATTGTGTTTTGTCATATTTTATGAAGTTCAGACAAAGAGTCCTGTTTTGGTTTTAGTAAATATAAATCTAATGAGAAAAACTAAAATTAACCAGTTCCCGCACAATGACTTACACAGTTAACTTTAAGTTTGTCATATCTTGATAAATGACTTATTTGTACCAGTCTGGGCCCTGCATATCTCCAGGCATAATATGTTCATTTAACACAAGTTTCTCTAATTATTTTTATTATTATATATGGTATTTGTTTTATTGTAGGTGAAGTGGAGAATCACATCAAATTGCTGCTTGAGATTTGTCCAGAATGGATTTCAGTTGTGGAAATAAAAAGAGGAAAATATATAAAGCTGGACAGAAATAAAGACATTCAGGTTTTGAATGCCAAAATTCAGAATCTAATTAAGACACGAAAGTGAAGTTGTTTTTAATGTTTTTATTTGTGTATATTTATATAGTGTGCATGGATTCTAGTGTGTGTTTGTGTAAAAAGAATTGTAATAAACTGATGTATAAATCTGCAAGGAATATCAGGTGAAAGAATTCCCAATTTTACGAGAATCTTTTTTCTTTTCTTTTTTTTTGCATGTTTTCAGAAAGCATCAAAACATGTCCAATTTTCAAAGAAATCAATTATCCTTAATGGCTGTTTGTGGCATTTCATTTACATTTCAGGATTTTTGCTGGAATAAGATGGAAACCATATTAAAAATATATATATTATTACGTTACTTAACACATTACCATCAAATTATGTACTGCAAAACATGAAAGTATTTGTTCATCTGTTGCCTCTTTCTCTGTAACAGAAAGGATGTTTAAGTTATGTTTTAATGTAATTTAGTAAGCAGATTTGTTTATTAAGTTAATGTTGATTTAAAACAATATATTTCACCCTTTATTTTAGAGTTATGTGTCAATTTATCTGTTCATTTTACCCAGAATTTCTAAAAAAAATAATGTATTTACATGATTGAAACAAAATCAGGTGTTGAAATTTTTAGGCGTCTTTATTCTAGATGCTTTTCTATTCAAAAGATATGTTCTGATTTTTTCCCCCTATTTGCATGTGCTTGGATTTTTAAACAAAAATTGCATGTTAAATGTTTATACTCATTTTTATACCAGTAATTCTAAACCTCACTACCTTAATTTATTTTTTGTCATAATGTAACTGACTTTTCAGTTCAAATGATATATCCTTGTTTTTCTCCGTGTGTGTGTGTGTGTGTTTGCATGTTAAATTTTTATACTTTTTTTTTCTTGTAACCTTGAAATTGTCAACATTTTTGTGTCACTAGGTAAAATAATCATTTTTATTAAATGTGTATGAAGAAAATTAAGCTGCTTTTTATATCTTCAACAAGTTAATTTAATGTTTTATGTTTTATCCAACGAAACTTTCATTGTTTATATTTTTGTCTCTTTCTATTCATATTTTTAATGCTTTATTTGTGAAATGGTTCATATGAACAGTTTTTCTAACACTGAAATGAAAACATAGATTAATAAGGATTTTTCTTTCTCCAACATGTGACAAATTGATATAATTAGATTGTTTTGTAATACTCCAGCTGAAAGCTTTTTCTATATCTAGTCAACTTCTATGATTTGTTTTTACTAGAGCTAGTAACTGTTAAATTAAATTGTATGCTCAGCTAAAAGTAAAAAGATTTAAAACAAATTTAATTAAATAGTAATAAATCTAATATAAAATACTTTATTTTTCCATGTAATTTACTTTCTCATTTTAAAAAATAGTCTTCTGAATGTTGAACCCTACAGATTTATGGAAATGCTAATGATAGACTTTTAAAGAAATCAAAAATATATGTAATGGAAGCAATTTACATTATATGTAACAGTTGCTACCTATCTTAACTGGTTTTATTTGGGGCTGACAAAAGGTGATGGTCGGCCATAAAGTATGTGGTGTTATTTTTGGATTTTTTTTTTATACCTACCCTGCCCCAACCATACCTTTGTAAAGGTTTGTAACACTAATAAAAATATATACACACAGCCCTAAAATTCTGTGAAAAAGACACCCACAACCATTTAATGGATTAGCCATTAGGGTTCTTGTTATTGCTATAGTAAGGATGACATTCTTAAAATATGCCTATCTTTTGTGGGTTTTTTCATTGTGTTGCTTTGAGATTGCTCCCTCCTCGAATAAATAAAAAACATTTAACCAAGCCTTCATAATTAATACTTTATTATATTTACTGATAAACCATATCAAAATTTGTATAAATTGTTATGTAATTCTAGTCCAACTCTTCATGTATTGTTTTGTCGTGATTGTCCATATACCCACCTAATTCCAAGTGTGGTATAGATAATGAGCAATTCCTTAGAATAGTTATGATAGTGTGGATGCACCAATAGTTAATATTCGGGAATGAAACAGTGATTATTCATAATGTGTAAACATGTTAATACTTACATATGTATTCATTCTACATAAACATTTAAACATCAGTGTTGTTTGTTTTCTGTTTAAAACTTGCACTTATAACTTTCAACTTTTGTTTGAAATGTATCCATAATCAACAGTGGGGTCAGTGGCGTACTCCCTCGGACTCTTGACCTAATTAATTTCCAAACAAAGAATTAATTTCAAATATAAACATTTGATTTGTCCATAGAAATACTTCATT